>LR749502.1:2203845-2231216 GCA_902729485.2 Mus minutoides
CCAGGCAGATTTTTCCCTCTGGAGATCTGCTCTTCCCTTTTCCCACACAGCTTTCTCTCCCAATGAAGATGTTTACTTCCTGAGAATACAGACAACAGTGAGGAAGTAAGATATTGGTTAAGTTTTGCCCTAAGAACTACAAATTTTCTCCACTACAACAGAAATGAAGAAAGGCATCCCTAACTCTCCAGATAGTTGCCTTGGGATGTCCCAGGTAATTTGAAACTGTTACATATCCTTGAGGTAATGATACTCTTAAGAGGGTGGTAGACTACACTTAATAAAGGAGAGATTCCAGCTTTAGGAAATAAACATAAACTTGCCCTCCGAGAGGACTGAGAGCATTGGTTTGGATCATTTTCATCCCCCACAGATGTAATGGAACTGTTTTTCCCTTCTGTCTAGCTGCCTGTGGGTATTCCAGACAGAGAGAAGGGTATGTTACTTTAATGATTTCAATTTGGAAGGACTTGTGTCAAGAGATTAGAACATGATTTGCAGCAAAAGAGTGCCAACTTTGTAAAGTGTCAATGAGAGGACTCCAGGTCAGAATTTTCCTAGTTCTCTATCACTGGGGCAGTCTCTTGGATAATTTCCAAGGCAGAGAATCCTTTTCATATTTTTGAAATACAGTCCTCTTCTAATAGGACAGATCTCTCTTTGAATCTCAACATAAAATTATGTAAATTGAGCTGCTGCTCATTTCCTGGTCTGAGCTTACTGGTAAAGCTGTCTGAGAAAGCAAAACCAACACTACTAATTTCTGAAGGGTAAAAGGAGTCTCACTCCTCCAAAGGATCCTCCTCCTCTTCTTTTAGAATCTTCATAGGCAACCTTTGTTTTTGTTTGTTTGTTTGTTTGGGTTTTTTTTAATGCTCTATATTCAAGTGCAGTAGCAAACAAGGCTATTTCCATACTATTTTTGTGGAAGAATGAAAAACTTGATGCTTTCCTCAGAGTCATGTCCCCCAAGACTGGAACTCCTACATATAGTGCCTGGTAGCCAGTACTCTGTTGAAAAGATCCAACTTTCTTAACCTCTCACCACAGAAAAACGGAAGTGTTCCATTGATCAGCCTGCCTGGAGTCACACAGTGACCAGTGCTAAGGAAGATAGTGGCAGACTCTTCATTGTTCCTCAGTCTTCTCAGTCTTCCCTAGAGACTGACCCTGATTTTTTTCCATGCATGAATTAAAATGTAAAACCAATGTCCATATCCTATGTCATGCTCTGACCTCTCTTATTCCCTGACCTTTTCTCCAGGATAGCAGAGTGCTTTCTACTGCAACATGGTCTAGAGCCTATTTAAGAAATTGCCTGGACAAGCAGCACTGAGGATCCATCCTAACTTCTATAGGGGCAAGGGTGGCAAAACTGTTCTCTCAAGGTCCCACTTTCCAAAGTTCACATTCTTACACATGATAATTTGAGTCCAACCCTTCCCCCATAGCCTCACCCTGCTAAACTTACAAAACAGTAGAAAAAGTAGAATCCTCGGAATGACTGAAGCTTCCCTGGAATGAATGTTATTTGAGAAAGTGAGCCAGCCTCTCTCTCCCTGGGAGAGAGGGGTAGGCCCCAAATCCTCACATTGCTACCTTCATGCTTCCTATAATTAGAACTGCTCCCCTGCTAACCAGAGTCCAGCCACCTCCCCTGAAGCCTCCTCTCTCATGTACTCAGCAGGAAGGGTAGAAACAAATAACACGAGCCCATTTGCCTTGGGTACTCCTAGAGCTTCCATATTAACAACAGAGATTGCTTGTGCCTTTCTGAGGGAACAAAAGTCTCCCATTATACTTTAGCAGCTTTCCACTCAAGACTGTGACTATTCCCCTAACGAACTGAGTTTAGCTTCCCACCTAAAAGCCTTTCAACAATAGGATTCATATATCCCTATTATTTCTGCTGGAGAACAAAGCTCCCAATTCTCCACCAGTGTCCTTCCAAGTCCCTCAGACTTGAACTTATGCCTGCCTGACCCAGTTCTGCCCACCCTCAATTCCTTAATGCTTTCAGTATCGCTCATGAAGCTGGAAAGTACATACAACTTACCCTTCTGGATTGTATCTAAGATAAATACTGGATTGACCCCTATATGTGTGAATCCAATTCTCCCCTAACTTATTTTGACCTCACAGATCTTTCCTCAGTATATCCTGAGGTTGGAACTTGTACTCTTCTAATCCCAATGCTATCTCACAAAAGGCCTTACCTCTCTTAGACTTCGGACAGAGAGCTCCAGGTAGCAGCCACCAAGCTGGAACAGACTGGAAGCCTCTGGGGCAAAAGTCTGAGCGAGCGAGTTTGGCCACACCTCTTTACGTAGGGAAAGGCTAAGCTCTGCTGTCCTTTGAGGCTCCTCCCACTCAAGGATGAACCTAGTCCGAAACCAGTTTTAGGCTCTTCTTGAAAGAGGCCCTTTGGTCTTGCAAACTTTATATGCCCCAGTACAGGGGAACGCCAGGGCCAGGAAGCTGGAGTGGGTGGGTTGGGGAGCAGGGGGTCGGGAATGGGTATACGGGACTTTTGGGATAGCATTTGAAATGTAAATGAAGAAAATGTCTAATAAAAAATTGTTTAAAAAAACATTTAAGTCCCACAGTCCTGATACTGAAGTTGTAGAAACAATGTTTAGACTTGCAATCTTGCCTAGATATTCCCAGAGCCACAATCTGGTCAAAGAGGACTAAAGCCTATTATTTCTGTAAGGGTGGGAAGGCTCACTTCTGCCCTTCAAGGTCCTCCTATCCAGATTAGGGCTTAGCTGAGTTCTGTCCTGTCCCAAAAGCCTCAGATCCCACAGACTCCTGACATTGAATTTATGGAAACAATGTTTAGAGCTGCAACCTTGCCTAGTAATTCCCACGGCACAGCCTAGTTAAGAAGGATCACAGTCATCTATTTCTGTACGGGTTGGGGGATTTCCTTCCAGGACCCTAACCCTCACAACCTCTCCCAATCAGCTTACTACCCTCATCCTACCCATTCTAGATGCTTCCTAGTATGAATTCTGGGATAAGTGCAGCCCAAACTGCTATACACATGGGGGAGAAGGAGACTTCCAAGCTCCATCAGGATCCTCAATTCATTTTTTTTTTAGGTCTCTTCTCAATATTTCCCAGTGCTGGGAAAACTTCATTTGCAGACCTGAAAATGTTAATCTTCCTTGGATTCCCCACATGGAATTTAGGGTAACAAATTATTTCATCTAAATTTGATACCGAACTTCTAGACAAGAAATAAACTCCTTGGGGACAGAGGAATAGAGTTCTTAATACTTATGGGGACAGGGAAAACTGCTAATCCTCAACAATTTTTTTTTGCCTTAATGTTTACCAAGGTGGAACTATACAATCCAAAAGCCTCAGTCACCACAGACTATCAATATGGAATCTAAGAAATAGCATACTATTTATCCAGCCTATACTGCACCAGAGATGAGTGCCAAAGTAGACGGGGTTAGCGCCATTCTTTTTTTTTTTTTTTGCCCCCTGTGGTTTTTTATTAGATATTTTCTTTATTTACATTTCAAATGCTATCCCAAAAGTTCCCTGTACCCATGTCCCCGCCCTGCTCCCCTACCTGCCCACTCCCACTTCTTGGCCCTGGTGTTCCCCTTTACTGGGGCATATAAAGTTTGCAAGACCAAGGGGCCTCTCTTCCCAATGATGGCCGACTAGGCCATTTTCTGCGAAATATGCAGCTAGATACATGAGCTCTAGGTATGCCCCTCAGTCCTCTCTTGTTGCCTCAATAGTCTGCCCTCACTTGAATATTTGTCTTATCTGGGACTCCTTTCCAACAGTCCTAAGTCCAACCTACACCCAAACCCTCATCTTTTGTAGACTCCGGTCATGATACTCCTGGGAAAAAGCATTTTGAACCATGATCTAAAGAACACCCTAAGGTGATCTTTTAGACAACAGAGAGAGGATATCCACTATTCTTGGGGTGAGGGAAGAAGGCTCCACTCTAAACTCAGTAGTTTACCCAGAAAGACATGCATTGTCAGAGAGTGGAGCACCCTCTACCAAAAGGCCTCAACTCTCCTTGTACTCTAGAAGTGAAACATGGAAAAAATGTTTAGGACTGCTATGTAGCCTGAAGCCCCCACTCTCAGGAAGTGTATGAGGTACATACACAGTAGTCCATAGATATGCAGGCAGACAAAGACATTATATTTGCTATAATGTCTGTGGATGAGAGGAATGTTCCTATTTCTTATTCAGGTTCTACCTCTTCGGGAATAAATTCTAGCTGCCTCCTCCAAATTCTCAAGTCCCTTTGCCTATCAGGACAGAAAACAAGAAATCGTACATTGTTTCCACCTTCTTTCAGCCCAGCAGGGATGGCTTCCTGGGAGGACACAGGCAATACAATTCTATCTCTGGGGGCAAAGAACACAGCAAATTCTCCCATGCCTCCTTCAAGGCCTTCCAGACAATGGTGGGAAGAAAAAGACTTAGGCACGAATTAACTGCTGAAAGCTGCAGCAGGACCCTGGCCATTGTGTCTCCTGAGGGAATCCACTTCCGTGTTGGAGCGTGTTTGAAGTGGAGTTTGGGTGCTGTTGCTGTCTCAGATAGAAAAACACAAGAACATTTCCTCACACATATAAATAACATCTTGAGATGTTCTGTCACTTATCTTATGGTTTTGACCCTGTCTCCATTTTCTAGATGCTTTTCCAGCAGACTGGAAAGAAACTCCCTAAAAGGCGAGACCCTGTCAATCACCTTATCCAAGGAACAAGCCACATACCCAGTGAATACAGATGAATTTTTTTCTCACTCAGCAGTGTAGCTCAGACCTTTAGGGCAGCCACTCCATTCTCTCTTTGGAGTGTTGGCTTTGTTTACCTTTGCTAAACAAACTTCTATCTAAATGATCTAGATTTATTTTGTCACTGAATTCATTCCTTCAAGAAGATGAGAACCAGGGTATATCTAGAAAACCTACAAGATCTCCCCAGCGTTTTTCCTTTGCAACCTGAGTCCAGAGAAGTTATACTTCCCATCATCTCTAGACATGAAAATTTGGGAAATAAAATAGTGTGAGTAGTGGTAAGGAATGAAGATTCCTTCCAAAACTTCCTCTGCTTGTGGGACCAAGACCCTAATCTTACTCTATGGAAACTTCCATTATGGCTTGCTAGAACTCTGCCTGTGTCCAGTCACACATCTAAAAGGCTCACGTCCCTCCAGTTTCCAACACAGAGCTGTAAGAAGCATTACATATCCTCTTTTCTGTCAAGTACTTGACAACAAACCTAGAACTCTCCTCTTTGCCCAATACTTAACATGCGCTCTAGACTTCCTTTTTTCATTCGGAAATAGATGCCCTTCTGTGAGAGGTCTCATAATTCTGTGCCTACTTGCCTTAATGCCACAGGAATATTTGGCTAGGCAGTAAAAACAGCTTTTCTTCTTTGTTAAAAAGAAATATTGGGCTGGAGAAATAGCTCAGCAATTCAGAGCATAGCCTGCTCTTCCAGAGGACCCAGACTGAATTTGCAGCACCCTCAGGGCAGTTCACAAGTGTTGTAACTCCATTCCCAGGCGAAACAAATTCCTCTTTTGTCCTCCTTGAGTATCACACACACACACACACACACACACACACACACACACACACACACACACACACACACACAGTATATAGATATGCATGCAGGGAAAAGACCCCTCCCTGCTCATTTAAACAAACCATAAAACAAACAAACAAACAAACAAAAACGGAACGCCTTTCTAACCAGAAACCCTCCACCTTCTCTCTTTTCTTTGTCTTGCTGCTTTTCAAAAAAGACCTAAGCAGGGATAGATTGTGAAGTTTGACTTCATCAAATGAGGAACAGATAAATCCCTCACTAGGGATAGGTGTGGTCCTTATCTGCTGGATGTGCATGTTCCACTGTTTCTGTGAGAATTCATCATTCTTCCGACCAGTAAAGTCACTCTATTCACGTTGTGAATTTCATTCTTTGAGACTCTAAGACAACACTAACAGGATTTACGGAAATACATCGTCAGATGAATAACCTGACCTAAAGGCCCCCAGACCAACTCCGTGGGAAGGCAGATCTTCAAACCCTGTATTCCTATGAGTGAGAGAAGAGGCTTTGGCTTCTCCCTCCCAGACCTCTCAGACCCCTCGGAGAAAACCTTACCTTAGACTTCAGGAATGGAGCACAGAGCTAAAATGGCTAACGGACGGACGGGAACCGCCTGAACAGGCGGAACTGGTTTACCCCTATAAGTACTTCTATGGTCCCTCCCAGCCCTCCCTTAAAGACCTCCCTCCCAATGGCTATCTAGTCAGGGTAACCTCTGACCCAAATCAGGTTCAAAATAGCCTAACATAGTTCACATTCCCCACACAAAGTGAGGCGGGGGAAACGGCTTCTTCTTAAACCTAAACTAGACCCAATCTAGTTCAGTCACCACCTAGAACGTCTAATTTTCCTCAAACTTCAACGTAGACCTGGGAAGCTGAGTTTACACCAAAAAAATTGCCTCGCGATTTGCGGAGCGCTTCTTTAGCAAATACTACTGCAGTCACCAGTCATGGTATTTCTGTGAAGCAATTTCAAACTCCTGATCCTTTCAGTCTCCTCCCACTCCTCTGAGAACTAGAGTCTATCTCCACGTAGAAAAGCTTCCATTCCCTCAAACTCTCAAAATGAAACCCTGGAAACAATACCTTATTCTGTCTGTCTGTAGACTTTTTTAAAAAAAGAACTTGAGCTCCTCTGTAGCTTCGGAGGAGGTCAAAGCCTTTTTTTTTTGTTTGTTTGTTTTCAGAGCCCCCTCAGTCTCGTAGAGTCTTCTTCTTGATACTTCCAAGGCTAATATTCATCTCCATGCTGGCAAAGTATCATTCACGTTCTCCCAAAATTGCTTTTTCTCCCTTATGCTTTCTACATGGCACTCCTAATACTTATAGGAGCTCAAAGGGGTTAGTTAACTCTCTAAGACAGAAGGATTAGTGGCCCTGATTTTCCACGAAAGGGCGGAGTTGTTCAGTCCTCACACAATGTCCTTCCTTTAATATTTCACAAACCTAGGACAATTTTACTGCTGACCTGACAGAGTCCAAGGCTGTCCCAAAGCCCCACATCTCCTGGTCTACAGACACTGAACTCAGGAAAGATTACAATCCTTATCAGCTTTGGTGGATCCAGGGATAACTGCACTGACCCGGGGAACTTGGTACTCTATACACTGGTGTTTAAAGAGGCTTCTAGTCCAAATTTGTAGCATTCTGTTCATGATTAGCCAAGTTTAGATAACCTCCTTCACCTTCTGTGAAGCCATAAACCTCAGAATTTCTGAAAGGAATTCAGAAAACTGTAGTTTTTTAACCTGGAGCCTACTTGATGCCAGCCACAGCACAGTGGGACTATCATATCCTGAAAGGAGAATCCTCTCTGTTGTGTTCCTTTCTTGATACATAGCTAGTCTAATACTCTACCCTTAGCCGGGCTGACTTTGACTTCATGAGATGAAAATCTCCCTTAAACTCCCATAATAGAAGTCAGAATACATCAAATCTACTAACCTCTTCTTCCACCTTCCAAAGAGGACTGTGGACGAATTGCTAGGAATTGTGGATTTGCTAGCAATTGCTAGGACTATGTGGAGTGGAAAAGCTCATTCCTTGCTTAGTGTATTCTCCGGATTTGAGGCACTGATTGAGCTCTCTGGATGTGAGTTATTCAGACCCAGAAAGCCCTCCCCTCCCCGAGGAGAACAAGTTGAATGTGTGAAGATAGACTTTGATCCCTCTATTTCCAGGGGCTTGTTGGTGGTGGCAAGTGAGTGTGGCCGAGATTGCAGGCATGGAATCAATTCTCTTCGGGAGAGTGAGGGTTTTATATATAAAGCTCACAAGACTTAGGCCCCTGTCATTTTGGTTTGCTTTATATTTCTTTTTCTTTTTTTTTTCTCCCTTAACACCTCACATCTTTTGTATTGCCAGCATGTATCATAAGGAAATACACTGTAGGGCTTCCCAGAGTAGCTCTCTGGGCAATGAAAGCTGCCAGTCTTATTCTTGGGTAGTGAAAAGCATATACTTCTATGACAGGGTTCTTGATCAAGGATGGAATGTCTCCTCCAGATGACCACAGACCAAGCCTCTCCCCTGAACCCTAACTTTCTTCAGCCATCCATGAATGAATCCAGAACCTATATACCACTCAACTTGCCCAGAGCCTAGCAGAGATAACTTTCTAGGATTGATGGTCAAGCCCTGTCTCTAAGTACAAATGAGAGGGGGAAAAAATGATCCTACCCTCAGAGTCCTCCTAGTGATAAGCTCAGAGGCAATTTCAAACTCCTGATCCTTTCAGTGTCCTCCCACTCCTCTGAGAACTAGAGTCTATCTCCATGTAGAAAAGCTTCCATTCCCTCAAGCACTCAAAATGGAACCCTGAAACTAATGAACACCAGGTCCTTATGCCTCCCATGATGCAACCTTGAAAACCATACACCAGCCAGACTGGAATATACCAGGGAAGTGAGCGGGAAAGGTAGGGATATATTTCTAAGTATATATTTCTAAGGGAAAGGCTTCCAAGTCTTCCCTGTTATCCTCACTGGGATCTCTCAAGGTATTTGTGAAGGCTGGACATCAGCTAGAGATACTTGAAACCTAAGCCATAATTTAAAATGTTTCACTTCCCTTGAATTTCAGCTATGGAAACTCATAAAAACATGTTTTAAAACAGGACCTGACCAAGAGCTTACCAGGGCAACTTTCTGAACAAGTAAGACTGACACCTCCCCTAAGCATTCCTGTGTAGGAAAAGGCTGCCCCCATTCCTCCTACAGTGACCTCTGTCTTAGCTGTAGGACTTTACCCCTGATGGCTTGAGACTATTCCCCTCACAAAGTGCAAAGAACAAACAAAAAACGTCACTGTCACCTGCCTCAGGCTACCTGACTGAATCCAAGAAACTCCACAGGCATGACTCAGCCTGCTCCTAGGAAGAGACGGCTAGGGAAGTTGGGAGTAGCACATTCTTATACCTGTTGAGAGAAAGATTTCCAATCATTAGCTAGTATCCTCTAATTTTTTCATTTAGAACACACACACACACACACACACACCACTGCTGCCTTTGATACTTCCCAAAGCTATAAGATCTGCCCCAGTACAGGGGAACACCAGGGCCAGGAAGCAGGGGTGAGTGGGTTGGGGAACAGGGCAGGGGGTATAGGGGACTTTCGGGATAGAATTTGAAATTTAAAGGAAGAAAATATTAAAAAAAGAAAAAAAAAGAAAAAAAGAACTTTCCTCAATGGCTTGAGACCTCACACCTAAGGAAAGCCTCTTCATCCTCAGACTGCCAAAACGGCCAGTAGTGTTGTGTTGTTTTGTTTGTTTTTGTTTTTGTTTTTGTTTTTGTTTTTGTTTTTGTTTTTGTTTTTGTTTTTCATGAGACAGGGTTTCTCTGTGTAGCTATGGCTGTTCCGGAGCTCACTCTGTAGACCAGGCTTTCCTCTGCCTCCCAAGTGCTGGGATTAAAGCCAGTAGTCTTTGTGTGTGTGTGTGTGTGTGTGTGTATGTGTGTGTGTGTGTGTGTGTTTTCATAGTCTTTTCTTTTTGTAATTTTTTTATTAGATATTTTATTCATTTACATTTCAAATGCTATCCCAAAAGTCCCCTATACCTTCCTCCCATCCTGCTCTCCAACCCACCCACTCCCACTTCCTGGCCCTGGACATTCCCCTATAGTGGGGCATATGATCTTCGCAAGACCAAGGGCCTCTCCTCCCACTGATGGCCGACTAGGCCATCCTCTCCTACATGTGCAACTAGAGACAGTCACTTCCCACTCAATGGTTTAACAGCCTTGGAAGCTGGGCCTCTAGCGCCCCCTATTTCTATGAAGGAATGGAAAGCTCTCCTTCCTCAAGGTCTTTCATTCACATTGAAAAGACAAACATTTCAGAACTTACTTGCTGTCTAGTGTCTTCCCCCACTCATGAAAACCCTCACAATTCCAAGATTGACACAATAGCAGGGGGAATCCAGTAGAAGTGGAGAGTCACTGACAGCTCTAGCCACTTCCTAACCCTGCTTTAACGGTCCAGACAGGCCTCTAGCACATACTTCTTCCTCAGGATCCTCCTAAGTGACTGTCCCAGAACCGATGTCTAGTTTCCCTCAGTAGAACCTGGACACTTGTACCAACAACAGCAAATATCACTTGAGCCGTTCTATGCTTCCTTTCAAACTGTTGATTGACCCCTATTCCTGTGGTAAAATAAAAATCTCTCTTTCTTCCATTAGGCCCCACCCTTTGACAGTTCAAAGCCACAATCCCTGCCCCAGAAACTGGGTCCTAGCCCCTTCACAAAACAAAACAAAACAAAAAACAAAACAAAACAATCTCCACCTAACTGAAGAAGAACATGAAACTGAAGAAAAACTGAAACCTATAAACCGTCCCAGGAGCCCCAGGCCAGAACTCTGGCAAATGCCAAGCTCTAACGCCCCCTATTGGTTAGGCGAAGGACTTTCCAGGACCATGCCTTCTACTAGTATGGAGCCACTCACTCCCTCATCCCCTATGCCCTCACTACTGGGTCCCCAGAAGGAGTTCTGGAACAAGTACTATCCGTGAACTCTCCAGCTTCCAAAGGTGTGACAGGCAGGCCTCCAAGTTACGCGTATTCCCTCTATTTGAACAGAAACCTACTCCTTGTTCCTGACTCTACTCTCTGGACAAAGTTCAGGACTCCATCAGTACATTTTGATGATAATCTTTCTCCTCTGCCTACATCATCAACATTGCCCCCGTACCATCTGCCTAAGCCACACACTTCATGCTCCGTCCCAGAAACAACAAAAGAATAAAAAATAAGAAAACGAGGAAGACAAAAATCACACACACACACACACACACACACACACACACACACACACACACCAAACATGGAGTCTGTTTTGTGTTGAGCAACTATTCCTGGGCTAGGGGACTGCCCTAGTATATGATTGATAAATTCAGTGACACCCAGTTAGTGAAAACAGATTTTTCTTTCTCAGTGTTTATTAATTGCAGACACATTCTTCCTTAGTGGTGGACATTTGTGTCTATTTACCCATCTTCTGAATGATAGGTTGTCTGGTTTGAACCTGTGCCTGTTTAGGTCTTCTGTATAAGCTCAATGACTTCACATTTGTATGAACCGTGTTGTGTCTGAAAGATGCTGTTTCCTTGGAGGCAAACATTACCTCAAGCTTTCAACATCTTTCTCCCCCCACTTCTGCATAGATCTCTGGGGTTTAGAGGAAAGAATTTGATAAAGACATTTCATTTAGGACTGAGTGCTTTAAAATTCTCTCCATATTGTCCTGCTGTGAGTCTCAATAATGGTATATCATTAAGAGTAATTTTATTGCTATTTGCCTTTAGGAGAACAATAGTAATTGGTTTTCCCTTAGGACTGATGACCCATCTAATCTCAGGTTCTTGTCCATTATAGCAATATCAGGTATGGGTCCAATTTCATGGAGTCAGCATGAAATCCAAGTTTTAAAAAGAGATTGATTTCTTCCATAATATTTGTGCCACTCTTGTACCAGTATAGCTTAGAGACTGGCAAATCAGTGTTATAAGTTGCAGAGTTTGGAGCTCAGTGATAATCGTGATGACTTTTCTCCTCCAGTAGCATTCAAAGGATTCTCAGTTACTATGAATAATACTCAATAGGGGTAACCTTCTAGTTAGGCACTGGGTAGATTTCTTCAAAATAATAGTAATCAATAGCCTTGGAAATAGTCTTTGACATTTGAAGGGGCCCATAGGATAGGATTTCTTTGGCCAATGTCTCAACAAAATGAAAGCCATTACTGTCACTGGAAGTTTGAGTGGGTGATATAAAATACTTTGGGCCCTATATCTTCCATCAGTACATAAAATCTTACTTGCTCATATATTGTCTCAGAGTTAACCACTTAGTGTTGGATAACTAGTTTGGATGCTGGGCTTCTTCCTTGAGCAAGATCTTTTCTCCCATTTTCATCATTCTCTAGTTGCCCTTAGTTCTTTGTTTAAGTTCAGACCCTTCAAGCATTCATCCTTCAATGTGCATGAGTATCAATATTTAATAGGGGCTGACTTATAGGTTCAGAGGTTCAGGACTCATTTAGGCAGGATTTTTGAGACTTCATGCGTATAACCTCTTTAACATTTATAGGTGACAGAAATGTTCTCTTCCTCTGGCTCTGATCATCTTTATACCATGTTCTGCAGTGACTCCTGTGCCATGGGGACATGAATTAAGTAGTAGGTAATATCCAATGAGACTGGATACCACACTATCTCTTGTTCTCTGCATTTTTATGGTTGTGGTTTTCTTTAGTGGTCTGTAGTCCAGTGAGAAATTTCTTTGATATGGGATGATAAATATACGCATTTCAGAGTAGAAGGATAAATGTTTAGAATGTATTTAGAAATTGAGTGGATGTAGTAAACTAGTAGGTATAGGTCCTATTCTATGATTGTTCTAGCCCCAAGTAGTTGGTGAAATTTCAAGAACTGGACAAAGTTTCACTCCAGCTGAGTAGGCTCTAAGTGCAGTTGCAGAGCTGATGGACACTGTCTTAGTTAGGGTTTTACTGCTGAGAACAGACACCATGACCAAGGCTACTCTTATAAGGCCAATATTTAATAGAGGATGGATTACAGGTTCAGATATTCAGAGGTTCAGTCCAATATCATCTAGGTGGGATCATGGCAGCATCCAGGCAGGCATGGTGCAAGAGAAGCTGGGACTTCTACATCTTCATCTGAAGGCTGCTCACAGAATACTGGATTCCAGGCAGCTAGGATGAGGGCCTTAAAGCCCACACTCACAGTGACACACCTACTCCAACAAGACCACACCAACTTCAACAGGAGCACACTTTCTTTTCTTTTCTATACTTTTTATTAGATATTTTCTTTATTTACATTTCAATGTCATCCCCTTTCTTAGCCTCCCCTCCAAAACCCCACTATCCCCTTTCCTATCCCCCTGCTCCCCAACCCATCCACTCCCAATTCCTGGCCCTGGCGTTCCCCTATACTGGAGCATAGAACCTTTACAGAACCAAGGGCTTCCTCCCATTGATGACAGACTAGGCCATTCTCTGCTACATATGCAGCTAGAGCCATGAGTCCCACCATGTGTTTTCTTTGATTGGTGGTTTAGTCCCAGGGATCTCTAGGGGTACTGGTTAGTTAGATATTTAGAAACAACCCAGATACCTCTAACTGAAGAATGGATACAGAAAATGTGGCTCATTTACACAATGGAATACTATTTAGGTATTAAAAATAAGGACAGCATGAATTTTGCTGGTATGAGAACTAGAAAATACCAACCTGAGTGATGTAAACCAGGTCCAAGTGGACCTGAATGGTATATATTCACTGATAAGTGGATAATAGACAAAAAAGTACAGTATACCCATGATACATTCCACAGAACCTAAGAAGTTAAGCAAGAAATAAGGCCCAAGTAAGGATGCTTCGATGCAGATACCGGTGAAAACAGAAGAGAGGCACAGAGAGCCAGGAGAATGAATGGAAATATGCAGCTTCTGGGAGTGGAGGTATGGAATAAGGGAAACCTCTAGAAAGTCCCAGAAACCTGGGATGGAGAGAACCTCAGGACTCAATGTTGCCTACCTTAGCTGAAATGCCCAACAGTGAGGAGATGAACCTGAAGAGACCACCACCAGTAGTCAGACAGAATGTCCAGTGGAGGGATGGGGACATCAAGCAGAATTTTTCCTATCTAAAAGAAATACAGGAACAAAAATTGTAGCAAAGATTGAAGGAATGGCTGACCAGTGACCAGCCTATCTTGGGATCCATTCCATAGGCTGGCACCAATTCCTGACACTATTACTAATGCTATATTTTTCTCGCAGACAGGAGCCTAGTATGGTTGTCCTCTGTAACTAATTTTTTTCAAATCCTATTTTTAACAATAGTTTTTTTAAACATTTTAAACTCCATTGTAGCCCACCACCCAACAGAGGTAGTAGAAAAGAAATGAGACGATGGAAGTGGACCTGTTTAGAAAGGTTCTTTGTTACAACTTCTGTCTCTGTTGTCTGAAAATCAGCAGTTCAGTTCCCAGGCTGGCCTGGCAGGCAGCAGCAGATGGATTCACTCACAAATACTTCATGGATACACCAGCTGTCCAGTTTGGTTAAGTCTGGTTAGCAACAGTGGTGACATGACCTAGCAGAGACAGCCAGATCTCAGCCTCAGCTTGAGGCACCAGGAGGGACCAGCAGGAACACTAGGAGGAGTTCTCAGCTGTGTCTCTCTCAGGGAATGGAAGATCAGTGAAGACTCAATACCCAGAAGCATTGCACAGCGAGCTGTACCAGCAAGCCAAGCTCAAGATCTGTGGAGGCCTAATTATGCCCTCTGATTATCATGTGATCGCTACTTGCCTTGCCTCAGTACTTGTCACAGCACATACGTAGAATCAGCATGAGTCTACTGAGTCCTGACAAATGGAGCTTCTAATGTAAGTCGAGCCAATATATGCATGCTGTTAGCAAAGAATCCTTCACCACATGTCTTTTCATGTGTTTACTTTAACAGACCATCCTCTCTCTTGTGTCTGCTTCAGTTCCTTCATGAGACTGCCTTATTCTTTTTCCTGTGTCCACTTCAGGAAAATACTCCTTCGGGTGTTTGCCCCTGCAAAACACCATCCAACACAATTGACTCTCCAAAGAACTCTTAAGTTTCCACTTCCATCTCTGAGAGGCTCTACCAGCAGCTAGCTAACTGAGGCATGCAGATACTCACTGCCAAGTATTGGAAGGAGGTTGTAGAGCCCTATGGAAGAGTTGGGAGACAGATTAAAGGAATTAAAGGTGATGGCAACCCCACAGGAAGACCAACATTTTCAACTAATCTGGATCCCTGGGAGTTCCCAGAGACTGACCCACCAGCTAAAGAGCATACACAGGCTGGTCTGATGACCTTGCACATATGTAGCAGAGGGCTATCTTACCTGGTTTCAGTAGGAGATTGTGTGCCTAATCTTGTAGAGACATAATGCCAAGGGTTAGGGCATTCCTGGAGTTCCCCCCCCCCTTAGAGGCAAAGGGGATTTAGAGGGGGAAGAACTCTGAGAGGGGTGACAGGGGTCAACATTTGAAATGTAAATAAATAATTATTTAAAAATATAATCTCAATGTAGTTTTATGTGAATTTGCCAGATGGCTAAAGGATGTTAAACATCTTTAGTGTTTCTTACCCACTGTGTTTCATCTTTTGAGAATTCGCTGTTTTCTTTGGTACTTATTTTTTTATTACATTGTTTACTTGATATTAAGATTTTTAGTTGTTTATAATTAGTGGGATTTTTTTGGTTTTGTTTTGTTTTTTATCATTTGTAGGCTGTCACTTTGCTCAAATGATACTTTCCTTGGCTATAAAGAAGCTATTTAAACGCATCAGATGGTAATTCACAGAGACCCACGACTATACAATATAGATGTGCTACAATTTGGATCACACTATCTTAAATGGGATATCTTTATTAACCACCTCCCATCAAAGTCCAGATATTTTGGCAGATGATATAGAAAGGTTATGTGAGCCAGAGGTGGTGTTCATCTCCAAGGAAATGGTGCTTTTCTAGACATAACATGACTGAGACCCATATGAACTCACTGAGAGTGTGATGGCCTGCATACAACCTGTACAGGTTCAAAGCAGACATAATTCCTACATGGAGAGTGGTAGATAGACACTAAATTCCCAACCCTAATCTAGAAGCCATTGCAATTGATAATCTTTTAGAAAAGGAAAAAAATCTATATTCAAAAATGAAACAACTTCATTGGGTAATTGGGTACATCAACCAAACCAAGGTAGACCCCAAGCCTAATAGTAGTTTACCAAAACAAGATGAACTCTATGGTTGTGTGTGTGTGTGTGTGTGTGTGTGTGTGTGTGTGTGTGTGTGTATGTGTGTGTAGGGGGTAGTTTATTATAAGAAATATTAGTTTTGTTGTTTTGTGATGTCCTCATTCTTAATAGCTGAGTAGTATGCTATTGTGTAAATTAACCACATTTTCTGTATTTATTCTTCTATTGCGGGACATCTCGGTTGTTTCCAGCTTCTGACTATCACAAATGAGGCCTCCATGAACATAGTGGAGCACGTGCCCCTATGGTATAGAGGGAGGCATCTTTGGGGTATATGTCCAAGAGTGGAATAGCTGGGTCTTTAGGTAGATTAGATATATTTCCAATTTTCTGAAGAACCTCCAGATTGATTACCAGAGTGTTTGTACAAGTTTGCAACTCCACCAGCAATGGACGAATGTTCTTCTTTCTCCACATCTTCACCAACATGTGCTGTCTAACTGAATTTTTATCTTAGCCATTTTAATTGATATAAGGTGGAATCTCAGGGTCATTTTGAGGAATTGTCAGATTTGCATTTCCCTGATGACTAAGGACTTTGAACATTTATTTCTTTAAGTGCTTCTCAGCCATTCAAGATTCTGGATGGAACTAGAAAGTGTCATACTGAGTGAATTAATTCAGACCCAAAATGACATGCATGGTATGTACTCACTAATAAGTGGATATTAGCCCAAAAAGTACAGAATACCCAAGATATAATCCACAGGACTCAAGAAGGTTAACAATCTAAAAGGCTCAAGTGAGGATGCCTCAATCCCACTTGAGAGGGAGGAGAAAGCAATTATGGGGCAGAGGAAGAGAGAGAACTGGATGGGAAAGGTGACAGGGAGGGGAAGAGAAGAAAATGATCAGGAGGGGCACAGAACTGAAGTCCTGGGGGTCAGCAGAAAAAATGGAAACAGGCAACCTTAAGAAGTGGGAGATGGGGGGACCCTCTAGAATGCATCAGAGACCTGGGAGGTGAGAGACTCTCAAGACTCAAAGGGAGGGACCTTAGATGAAAGGCCCCTCAGTGGGCAAAGGGAACTTTTGGAGTCCACCTTCAGTAGAAAGACAAGACATGAACTGTAGGGTTGGGGTTGTCATCCTACAGTCAAAAACTCTGACCCAGAATTCTTCCTGTCTGAAGGAACTGCAGGGTCAAAAATGAAGGAAAGCCTGAGGCAGAAGAGGTCCAGTGACAGGCCCAAATTGGAATCTAGCTCAAGGGGAGGCCCTGGGGCCTGACACTGTTACTTATGCTATGGTGTGCTCACAAAATAGGGCCTATCATGACTGCTCTCCAGAAGACCAAACAAGCAGCTAAAGAGTCAGAAGCAGATAATTACCTATGGACAGAAGCCAGGAACCCCTGTGGTTGAATTAGGGAAAAACTGAAAGAAGCTGAGGAGGAGGACACTCTCAGACACTGAATCACCAACCAGGCAGCATACACTAGCTAATATAAGTCCCCTGAAACAAATACAGTGTAGGACTGCCTGATCTGACCTTAGTGAGAGGAGATATAACAAACCCTTGAAAGACTTGAGGACCCCCGGTTTGAGGAGGTTTGGTGGGGTGGGGGTGGGGGCACCCTTTTGAAGACAGGGGAGGCAGGATGAGGAATAGTCAGAGGACAGACTAGGAGGGGGATAATGACTGGACTGTAAATAAAACAAAAATAAACAGAAAGAAAGAAAGAAAGAAAGAAAGAAAGAAAGAAAGAAAGAAAGAAAGAAAGAAGAAAGAAAGAGGGAAAGGAAAGGAAAGGAAAGGAAAGGAAAGGAAAGGAAAGGAAAGGAAAGGAAAGGAAAGGAAAGGAAAGGAAAGGAAAGGGAAAAGAGTAAAAAAATAAGATGTACATGAATTATAATGTAAATAATTTTGAAGACAGCTGTTTACCCATGAGGTGCCAACAGATAAGTTAATGAATCCTTCTCTAGATGATTTCATTTCTACTTTTGTGATGCATATTGTGTTGACACATCAGGGAAAAGTAACATTAACTGAGTAATTGCCTCAATCATATCAGTCAACAAGCACATTTATGGGGAGTATTTTCTTGATTATTAATTGATGGAGGTGTGCTCAGTCCACTTTGAGAGATATGATCTCTAGGAAAGTGGCCCACGGGTCTGTACCAAATGCCTAAGTGAAGGGGCTAGACTAATGGATACGTGGTTAAGAGCACTGACTACTCTTCCAGAGGTCTTGAGATTGTCCCAGCAGCCGGAGCCATCAGCAATGGGATCCAGTGCCCTCTGCTGCTGAGTCTGAAGACTGCTACAATGTACTCATATGAATAAAATAAATTAATCATTTTTTTAAAAAAACCTAAATGAAATACATACTTATAGATAGATGAAAATAGGTAGATACATGATAGATAGATAGATAGATAGATAGATAGATAGATAGATAGATAGATAGATAGATACATGATGGAGAGATTTAGACAGACAGACAGACAAAAACAAACTCTAGTTGCATTAGATTGCAGAAATAATTACCACAGGGATTGCTATTTGAAAACCAACAAATGCAGTTAAACATGCAGACTATTATTTCAATTTTTGATAAATATATAAAGATCCCATACCCGTTACACATGTGAAAATTCATAGATTTTTATTCACATATACAATTTTATTTGTATATTTATGGACATGTGTTTTGGTTTGCTTCCTATTGCTGTGATAAAGACCCAAAGCAACTTGTGCTTGAAAGAGTTTCCTTCAGTTTACATATGCTGATCACAGTTCATTAAGAGAAACTGGGACAGAAACAGAAGAGAGGAAACTGAGTAAATTCAGAAACTGAACTAGAGGTCATGAACAAAAAATGCTTTGTGGGTTTATTCATGTTTTGCTCATACTACTTTCTTAAAAGACCTAGGACCATGGCTGCCATCACTCACATTAGGTTGGACTCCTGAACATCAATCATTATTCTAGAACATACTGGCCACACTCATGGAGGCATTTTCTCAGTTGAAGTTTTCTTTTTTCAAGTGACCATAGTTTGTGACAAGTTGAAAAGACTAACTAATGGAATTGAAATGTGAAACAATCATATTTTAATGAGCTTGAGAGACATACTTATTTGCACATGTATTTCATAGTGATCCTCTCACACACAAACACATTTCATAGTGTAAGTTACCAGGAAGAGAATGACTGAGTTGTGGAAATTAGAAACAAAATAACAAAATAAAAAGGTGATAAGGCTGAACACAGGACAGTGAATATGACCAAAGATGTGACAGTATGTAAAGCATAGTTTAAATTATTTTAATAAAGATTTGTAAAATATAAATACAAATATAAATATAAAACATCTAGCTCCATATGTAGCAGAAGATGGCCTAGTCGGCCATCATTGGAAGGAGAGGCCCCTTGGTATTGCAATCTTTATATGCCCCAATACAGGGGAACGCCAGGGCCAAGAAGTGGGAGTGGGTGGGCAGGGGAGCAGGGCAGCGGGAGGGGGGAGGGAACTTTCGGGATAACATTTGAAATGTAAATTAAGAAAATATCTAATAAAAAAATTGAAAAAGAAATAACTATAAAACATCTAGAATAAAGGTGACTCCAACACTGTCATTATATGATGAGGCCACCCACAGAAAATAGTCCCCCTTGTTCCTGTCTGAATCTGTGCCCTGAGCAGACCTCGGGAGCTGGCTCCACACCCAGTCTCACAACACCCAGAGGAAGCTTGACTCTCAGGTGCTCTAACACACCCAGGATCACAGGAGAGGCCACAATATCTGCTCCAACACCCAGAGTAATTGGGTCTCCACAGGATCAAGGGACCCAGGAACTCTGGCCCAGCCAGTGGCATGGGTTCTTTTCAGTGTGAAACTACACATGAAACAGACCCGGGGTGCTGGCTCGGCGGCACCCACTCTTACAACACAAAGGGGGAGCCTGACTAGCAGCTGCTCTGAAACTCCCACAATCACAGGATCACAAGTGCTCTGACACACCCGGATCACAGGATCACAGAGGAAGCTCGACTCCCAGGAGATCGGACATACCCAGGAGCAGTGGAACTCTGACACACTCAAGATCATAGTTGAGGCCACAACATCTTTCCTAACACACAGTATGGCTGGGACCCCACAGGAACCAGGGTAACACAAATCCTGGCCCAAGCAGAGGCACAGATTCCTTCCAGTTTGCACCTGGGCTAGGAGCAGATCCAGGACTCTGGCTTCCCATACATTCCTGTGACATCCAGAGGAAGTTTGACTCCCAGGAGCTCTGAAACAGCAGAATCTCAGGAGATTGGCACACCAGGATTTCAGGATAGCAAGACAGCTTGAATCCAAGGAGCTCTGAAATACCTATGATATCAGGACCACAGGATCCAAGAATCACAGTATCCCAGAGACAGCTGGACACTGCGGAGTTCTGACACAACCAGGATCACAGGAGGGAAAGGCTCCAGTCAGAAACAGTCAAAGCAGGTAGATAACCAAATGGCAAGAGGCAAGCATAGGAAAATAAGCAACAGAAACCAAGGCTAGTCAGCATCATGAGAGCCCAGTTACCCCACTACATCAAGTCCTAGATACCCGATCACATTGGAAAAGCAAGAATCCGGCTTAAAATTATATCTCATGATGATGATAAAGGGCTTTAAGAAGGACATAAATAGTTCCCTTAAAGAAACACAGGAGAATACAGGTAAACAGGTAGAAGCCCTTAAAGAGGAAACACGAAAATCCATTAAAGAATTAAAGGAAAACACAAGCAAACAGGTAAAGGAATTGAACAAAACTATTAAGGATCTAAAAAGGAAAATAGAAACAATATAGAAATCACCAAGGGAGACAACTCTGGAGAGAGAAAACCTAGGAAAGAGATCAGGAGTCATAGATGCAACAACACCAAAGAATACAAGAGACAGAAGAATCTCCAACCCACCTACACACTCCCACCTCCCCACCCTGGCATTAACCTACACTGCCACATCTAGCCTTCACAGAACCAAGGGCCTCTCCTTGCTCTCATGCCCTACAAGGCCACCCTCTGCTACATATGCAGCTGGAGCCATTGATCCCTCCACTTGTATTCTTTGCTTGGTGGTTTAGTCCCTGGGAGCTTTGGGGGGCAGGGTATCAGGTTGGTTGATACTGTAGTATTTCCTGTAGAGTTGCAATACATCTTCAGCTCCTTCAGTCCTTTCTCTACATCTTCCATTGGGATCCCCTTGCTCAGTCCAATGGTTGGTTGAGAGCATCTCCCTCTGTATATATCAGGCACTGGCAAAGCCTCTCAGGAGACAGCTATATCAGGATTCTGTCAGCAAGCACTTCTTGGCATCCACAATAGTGTATAGTTTTGGAGACTGTATATGGGAAAGATCCCCAGGTGGGGCAGTCTCTGGATGGCCTTTTCTTCAGTTTTTGCTCCACACTTTGTCTCTGTATCTCCTCCAATCGATATTTTGTACCTCCTTCTAAGAAGGACTGAAGCATCCACATTTTGGTCTTCCTTCTTCTTGAGCTTCATGATGTCTGTGAATTGTATCTTGGGTATTCTGAGCTTTAGGGCTAATATCCACTTATCAATGAGTGCATATCATGTATGTTCTTTAGTAATTAGGTTACCTCACTCAGGATGATATTTAATAGTTCCATTTATTTGCCATTTAAGAATTTCTTGAAGTCATGGTTTATAATAGCTGAATTATAATCCATTATGTAAATATACAATATTTTCTATATCCATTCCTCTGTTGAGGGACATCTGGATTATTTTCAGCTTCTGGCTATTATAAGGATGCTGTGAACATAATAGAGCTTGTGCCGCTGTTACATATTGGAGTATCTTTTGGGCATATGCCCAGGAGTGGTATAGCTGAGTCCTCAGGTGGTACTATGTCCAACTTTATAAAGAGCTAGCTGCCAGACTGATTTCCAGAGTGATTATACAAGCTTGCAATCCCACCAACAATGGAGGAACATTGCTTTTTCTCCACATCCTAGCCAGCAACTGCTGTCACCTGAGTTTTTGATCTTAGTCATTCTGACTGGTGTGAGGTAGAATCTCAGGGTTGTTTTGATTTGCATTTCCGTGATGACTAAGGGAACATTTCTTTAGGTGATTCTTGCATTCTATATTCCTCAGTTGGGAATTCTTTGTTTAGATCTGCACCCCAATTTAATAGGGTTATTTGATTCTCTTATGCCTAAAGTCTTGAGTTCTTTGTATATATTGGATACTAGCCCTCTATCTGATATACGATTGGTAAAAATCTTTTCCAAAATCATTGGTTGCTATTTTGTCCTATTGATAGTGTCCTTTGTCTTATAAAAACTTTGCAATTTTGTGAGATCCCATTTGTCTATAGCTGATCTTAGAGCATAAGCCATTGGTATTCAGTTCAGGAAATTTTCCCTTGTGCCCATGTGATCAAGGCTTTTCCTCCATTTTCTCTTTTTATAATTTCAGTGTACTTTGATGTATGTGGAGGTCCTTTATCTACTTGGACTTGAGCTTTGTACAAGGAGATAAGGATAGATCCATTTGCATTCTTCTATATGCTGACTGCCAGTTGAGCCAGCACTGTTTGTTGAAAATGCTGTCTTTTTTCCAATGGATGGTTTTAGCTCCTTTGTCAAATATAAAAGGACCATTGGAGTGTAGGTTCATTTCTGGCTCTTCCATTCTCTTCCATTGATCTACCTGTATGTCTCTCCATACAGTTTTTTTTTTTTTCACTATTGCTCTCTAATACAGCTTGAGGTCAGGAAGGGTGATTCCCCCAGAAGTTCTTTTATTGTTGAGAATAGTTCTTGTTATCCTGTTCGGTTTTGTTGTTGTTGTTGTTGTTGTTGTTGTTGTTGTTGTTGTTTCAAATGAATTTACAAATTTGTCTTTCTAGCTCTATGAAGAATTGAGTAGGAATTTTGATGAGGGTTTCACTGAATCTGTAGATTACTCTCAGTAAGATGGCCATTTTTACTATATCAATCCTGCCAATCAATGAACATGGGAGATCTTTCCAACTTTTGAGATCTTCTATGATTTCTTTCTTCAGAGACATGAAGTTTTTGTCATACAGATCTAATACTTGCTTGGTTACAGTCACATCAAGGTATTTTGTATTGTTTGTGACTTTTGTAAAGGGTTTTGATTTCATAATTTCTTTATCAGTCTATTTATCCATTGAGTAGAGGTAGGCTATGGATTAGTTTGAGGTAATTTTATATCTAGCCATTTTGATGAAATTGTTTATCAGGTTGAGGAGTTCTCTGGTGTAATTTTTGGGGTCACTTAATTATACTATCATATCATCCGCAAATAGTGATAATTTGATTTCATCCTTTCCAACTTGGAACCCTTTGACCTAAGTCTGTTGTCTAATTGCTCAGGAAAGGATTCGGAGCACTATATTGAATAGGTAGGGAGAGAGTGGGCAGCCTTGTCTAGTCCCTAATTTTAGTGGGATTCCTTCAAGTTTTTCATCATGTAGTTTGATATTGGCTACTGGTTTTCTGTATATTGCTCTTACTATGTTTAAGTATGTGCCTTGAATTCATGATTATTATAAGACTTTTGCCATGAAGGGGTATTGAATTTTTGTCAAATTCTTTTTAAGCATCTAATTAGATGATCATGTGGTTTTTTTCTTTGTTTATGTGTGGATTATGTTGATGGATTTCCATATGCTAAATCATCCATGCATCCCTGGGATGAATCCTACTTGATCCTGATGAATGACGATTTGGTGTGTCCTAAAATTCACTTTGCAAGAACTTTATTGAGTATATTTGCATTGATATTCATAAGGAAAATTGGTCTGAAGTTCTCTTTCTTTGTTGGTTCTTTGTGTGGTTTAGGTATAAATGTAATTGTGGCTTCATAGAACGAATTGGATACTATGCCTTCTGTTTCTATTTTGTCAAATATTTTGAAGATTATTGGTATTAGGACTTCTTTGAAGGTCTGATAGAATTCTGCACTAAATCCATCTGGTCTTGGCCTTTTTTTTTTCTTTTTCTTTTTTTTTTTTTTCTTTTTTAGTTTAGAGACTTTTAATGACTGATTCTATTTCTGTAAGTGTTATGGGACTGTTTAGATGGTTTATATGATCCTGGTTTGATTTTGGTACCTAGAACATGTCTAGAAATTTGTCCATTTCATCCATATTTGCCAGTTTTGTTGAGTAAATGCTTTTGTAGTAGGATCTAATTTTTAAAATTTCCTCAATTTCTGTTAAAGTATCCCTTTTCATTTCTGATTTTGTTAATTTGGATTTTGTCTCTGTGCCTTCTGGCTATAAAGGTTTATCTATCTTGTTGATTCTCTCAAGGAACCAGCTCCTGGTTTTGTTGATTCTTTGTATAGTTCCTTTTGTTTCTACTTGGTTGATTTCATCCCTGAGTTTGATTATTTTTTGCTATCTACTCCTCTTTGGTGTATTTGCTTCTTTTTGTACTAGAGCTTTCAGGTGTGCTGTCAATTGCTAGTATAAGCTCTGTTCAGTTCCTTTTGGAGGCACTTAGAGCTATGAGTTTTCTTCCTACCGCTACTTTCATTGTATTCCTTAAGTTTTGGTATGATGTATCTTTATTTTCATTAAATTCTAAAAAGCCTTTAATTTCTCTATTTATTTCTTCCTTGACCAAGTTATCATTAAGTAGAGCATTGTTCAGTTTCCAGAGTATGTTTGCTGTCCATTGTTTTTGTTGGTATTTAAGACAAGCCTTAGTCCGTGGTGATCTGATAGGGTGTGTGGGATTATTTAAATCTTCTTGTATCTCTTCAGGACTGTTTTGTGACCAATTATAATGGACAATCTTTGAGAAGGAACCATGAGGTGCTGAGAAGAAGGTATATATATATATATATATATATATATATATATATATATATATATATATATATATTGCTTTTGGATGATATGTTCAATAAATATCTGTTGGATCCATTTGGTTCATAACTTCTGTTAGTTTCACTGTGTTTCCATGATCTGTCCATTGATGAGAGTGGGGTATTAAAGTCTCCCACTATTATTGTATGAGGTACGATGTGTGTTTTGAGCTTTAGTAGTTTCTTTTATGAATGTAAGTGCCCTTACATTTGGAGCATAGATGTTCAGAATTGAGAGTTCTTCTTGGTAGGTTTTTCCTTTGACCAATATAAAGTGTCCTTCCTTTTTTTTTTTTTTTTTGATAACTTTTGGTTGAAAGTTGATTTTATTCGATATTAGAATGACTATTCCAGCTAGTTTCTTGTGACCATTTTCTTATAAAATTGTTTTCCAGCCTTTTACTCTGAGATAGTGTCTGCCTTTGTCACGGAGGTGCATTTCCTGTATGCAGCAACATGCTGAGTCCTATTTATGTATCTAGGCTGTTAGTCTATGTATATTTTGGGGGGATGGAGTTCATTGATGTTGAGATGTTAAGGAAAAGTGATTGTTACTTCCTGTTAATGTTGTTGTTAGAGGTGGAATAATGTTGGGGTTTGTTGAAAAAAAATTACTTTCTTGTTTTTTATATGGTGTAGTTTCCCTCCTTGTGTTGGTGTGTTCCATGTATTACCCTTTGTAGGGCTGGATTTATTGAAAGATATTGTGTAAATTTGTTTTTTTCATGGAATATCTTGGTTTCTACATCTATGGTAATTGATAATTTTACTGGGTATAATGGCCTGGGCTGGCATTTGTGTTCTCTTAGAGTTTATATGACATCTGCCCAGGATCTTCTATCTTTCATAGTCTGTGGTGAGAAGTCTGGTGGAATTCTGTTAGGACTGCCTTTATATGTTACTTGACCTTTTTCTCTTACTGATTTTAATATTCTTTCTTTGTTTAGTGCTCTTGGTGTTTTAATTATTATGTTATGGGAGGAATTTCTTTTTTGATCCAATCTATTTGGAGTTCTGTAGGCGTCTTGCATATTGATGGACATCTCTTTCTTTAGGCTAGGGAAGTTTCCTTCTATAATTTTGTTGAAGGTATTTACTGGCCCTTTGAGTTGGGAATCTTCTCTCTTTTGTATACCTATTATCCTTAGGTTTCATCTTCTCATTGTGTCCTGGATTTCCTGGATGATTTGCGTTAGGAGCTTTTTGCTTTTTGCATTTTCTTTGACAGTTGTGCCAGTGTTTCCTATGGTATCTCCTGCACCTGAGATTCTCTCTTCTATCCCTTGTATTCTGTTAGCCACTTGCATCAATGACTCCTGATCTCTTTCCTAGGTTTTCTAACTCCAGGGTTGTCTCCCTTTGGGATTTCTTTATTGATTCTATTTGCATTTTTAGATCTTGGGTGGTTTTGTTCATTTCTTTTGCCTGTTTGATTGTGTTTTCCTGTAATTCATTAAGGGATTTTTGTGGTTCCTCTTTAAGGTCTCCTAGCTGTTTATCCCTGTTCTCCTGTATTTCTTTAGGGAGTTATTCATGTCCTTCTTAAAGTCCTCTGTCATCATCATGGATGTGATTTTAAATCTGAATCTTGACTATCTAGTGTGATGGTATAGCCAGCGCTTGCTATGGTGGAAGAATTAGATTCTGATGATGCCAAGTAACCGGGTTTTCTGTTGCTTATGTTCTTATGCTTGCCTCCTGCCAACTGATTATCTCTAATGTTACCTACCCTCACTATTTCTGACTGGTGCTTGCCCTTCCTCTGATCCTTGTTTTGCCAGACCTTCTCAGTGTTCAGTTGTCTCTGTGATTCTGAGATTCTGAGATCTTATGGTCCTAAGATCCTGGGTGTGTCAGAGCTCCTGGGAGTCACACTGCTGCTGGGACCCTAAGACCTTTTGGGACCAAGCTTCTGGGATCCTCTGGACCTGGGCATGTTAGAGTTCCTGAAAGTGTAGCTTTTTCTGGTTGTTGTGGGACTTGCAGCAGAGTTAGTGCCCATCATCTGCTTAGGATCCCTCTGATTTTATGATCCTGGGCATTTTAGAGCACTTGGGAGTGGAGCTTTCCTCTGGGTATTGTGGGACTGGCTCTGGAATTCATGTCCATGGTCTGCTCAAGGCACTGGCCCCGACTGGAAGGAACCTGTGCCACTGGTCTGGCAGAGTTCCTGGGTGCCTGGATCCTGCTGGTTCTAGTTACTTCTGGTGTTGGGGCAGATGCTGTGTCCTCCTCACTTCTGATCTTATATCCTCTCTATTTCTTTTTTTTCCATTTTTTATTAGATATTTTCTTAATTTACATTTCAAATGCTATTCCGAAAGTCCCCTCCCCCTCCCCCTCCCTGCTCCACTGTCCACCCACTCCCACTTCTTGGCCCTGGCGTTCCCCTGTATTGGGGCATAGAAAGATTGCAGTACCAAGGGGCCTCTCTTCCCAATGATGACCGACTAGGCCATCTTCTGCTACATATGGAGCTAGAGACACGAGTTCTGGGTGTTCTGGTTAGTTCATATTGTTGATCCTCTTCTAGGGTTGCAAACCT
>LR749502.1:2231316-2255716 GCA_902729485.2 Mus minutoides
CCTCTTATAGATGATTATGAGCATCCACTTCTGTACGAGACAGCTATATCAGGGTCCCTTAAGTAGGCACTAGCTGTCCTATGCCATAGTGTCTGAGTTTAATGACTGATTATGGGATGGATCCCCCGTGGTGGGGTAGTCTCTGTATGGTCCATCCTTTCATCTTAGCTCTAAACTTTGTCTCTGTAACTCCTTTCATAAGTATTTTGTTTCCTCTTCACAGGAGGAATGAAATATCCAGGAGCTGGTCTTCCTTCTTGATGTTCTTCTGTTTTGCAAATTGTATCTTGGATATTCTAAGTTTCTGGGCTAATATCCATTTATCAGTGAGTGCATACCCAATGACTTCTTTTGTGATTGGGTTACCTCACTAAGGATTGTATCGTCCAGATACGTCCATTTGCCCAAGAATTTCATAAATTCATTTTTTAAATAGCAGAATAGTACTCCATTGTGTAGATGTACCACATTTTCTGTATCCATTCCTCTGTTGAGGGACATCTGGGTTCTTTCCAGCTTCTGGCTATTATAAATAAGGCTGCTATGAACATAGTGGAACATGTGTCCTTTTTACCAGTTGGAACATATTCTGTATTTCTAATTCAAATCACAAGACATATTTCACTGATCTTCACCTAAGAAGAATATATGTGTGCTAGCTAGGTCTTTGTAAACTTACACAAGCTAGAGCCATCTGGGCAAGACAAAACACAATTGAGGACATGCTCCCAGGAGACTGGCCTGAAACAAGCCTATAGGGCATTTTCTTCATAAATAAGTATGAGAGAGAGCCTAGACTATTTTGGGCTGTGCTTGGTGTTCTTGGGAATATAAAAATGCAAGCTCACTAATCACTGGGATCAAGTCAGGAAGCGTTGGTTCTTCTCAACATGTGCTGCAATGCCTGGTTCCATGTTCCTTCCTCAAGTCCTTGACTTGACTTCCTGAAATAATTGACTAAGATATAAGCAAAGTAAACCCTTTGAGACCCAAGTGGCTTTGGGGCAATGCCTTTATAGCAGTAATAGGAAACGAACTAGAACAGTATCCTATCTCACCAACAACCTTCAGAACTCAGAATATATCTGCACTCCTCTACCATTTCATACAACTTTTCTAGAGTTTTCAGGAACCTTTCCTCTCATTTGTTATTTCACATATTACCTAAATTACATGTCACATGATTTAGCTCTGCTTTGCTTATTTACTATATTCATTACATCATTTGTCCAGCAAATATTTGATAGAAAAAAAAAGAAACAAGTAAACAATTATAAGAATCATTAAATCAAAACAGTGGATAATCATATTCAGGAATTTGAAATAGAAAGTGTATCCTTTGCTGGCTATCTATTTACATGGAAGGATTCTAATGTATTCAATTTTTTAGTGTAACTTCAGAATTCCCATGGGCAAATACTTTGTCCCACCTTAACATAGACATCTTGTCTTTAGATACAAACACCATTTTCAAAATGAATGTATTCTCAACAGCATGCTGAATCCTGCTTCAATTTTGAATACATCATTCCTCATTTGTTCCACATGGATGTATGCCATCCTCGTGTTCTTGCAAAAGTTTGCATTCTGGAACTAAGCCCTACCCAAATAGAATCTAGTGTAAATGGAGGATTACACTTATAGCAATATGGTATCCTCTCATTAGGGTGCAAATACCTTAAAACCCAAAACATCTAAGTTTGGCATACTCCATGAAATACCCATAACCTCCTTTATTTGCAGTGTCATTCTGATACCATATCCCAAGAAATTCCCACTTCCAATCAACCTTACTTGGTTTCATACTTCCTTCATTGTTCCTTACCTCTCTGCCTGCTTCAGTTTCTTTACCCTAGTACTAACATAATTACAGTCTATGGATAAATTTCACCAGTGTAGTAAAGGAGAAGAAACACCCTACCCTAGGCTTCAATGATTATCTAGGTCTGGGACATAGGCCAAGGTACCCTGGGCTACCAGTGTGGTCAAAAGAGGTGGCTCAGCCAGATGGATACAGGAGACATGGTTGTGTCCTTATTAGACCTGATTAGACCAAACATGCCTGACTGACAGTGATGACACAATATTCTCAAAACCCATTCACAAAGAAATTCCTTTACTACCACTAGCCTTACCTATATTATTCATTAAAAAACAAACAAACAATGCTGGGCGTGGTGGCGCACGCCTTTAATCCCAGCACTTGGGAGGCAGAGGCAGGTGGATTTCTGAGTTCGAGGCCAGCCTGGTCTCCAAAGTGAGTTCCTGGACAGTCAGGGCTACAGAGAAACACTGTATCAAAACAAAACAAAACAAAACAAAAAACAAAACAAACAAAGCAAGCAAACAAACAAACAATTGGATATTTTCCAACCCTATATTGATTTCTGTGTTCAGGACTGAGCAGCAGCGGCTGTTCATTTAAATATCATTCTTATTTAGTCTTTTTGTAGTTTTGGCAAGCTTATTTTCCTTTGGTTTTACTTCCTAGATAATAATGTCCTGACTGAATAGGCACACTAGTTTCTCAACATTCTTATCAAATCGTTGATCTTCCCAATAAAATGAAAAATGTTCTATCAGTGTTTCAGTATCTGAAGTCTTGTCCACAGGAGTTTTCTTTATTCTGGACATCACTACCTTAATCCAGATCTCCATAGAGAGAGTTGCTGGTTGGGTTTCCCTTAAGACATTAAGAAAAATATTTTAAAGGCAGGATGCTCCAAGACTAAGACACTAACAGTATTGGTGTCTTGTGTGAGGTGTTCTCTGTTTCTAAGCCCCCAAGCTGAAGAATCACTTTCTAGGGAAGATGAATTATGTTTGTTGCTCAGCATAAAGAATGATAGAGAGATTAAAAAAAAACCCTCCCTCAAAATGTCATGGTTTTTATAAAAGTATTAAACTAGTCATGACAGAGTGCCACTAACACAATCACCTTCCTTTAAGCTTCCCTGTCAGTTTTTGAAGAGAACATAGTGTAAACAAAGCATAGGAATTTCAAAATGAATGAGAACACAATTCGGGAACTTTCACAAGGAATTGGCATCCTCTCTGTCAATAGAAGAACAAAGAACTCTGGAACAAATAATGACACTAGAAGAGAGACATCGTATACAGAGGAGGATGCAGTATTGATTTGATCAAGACATAAACAATGGGAAATAACAAACAAAGGTTGCTTTGATGCAAGGAAATGAGAAGATAGCATGAACTCTCAGGATCTATGGAAAACCAGCAATGATATTCCTAAGGCAATCCTTGTACAATGAAGTTAATCCTCACAATGTGTTTTATTTTCATCTCTCATTGCTTCTGCTTCCAGCACTGGACAATTCTCTCTCCTCTCCTCTCCTCTCCTCTCCTCTCCTCTTCTCTTTCTTCTATTTCACACATTTTGGAACAGTAAGAAATTAGTTAAGAAACTTAAGGTGCCCCAGGCTTAGCAGAACTGGAACAATGTGTACTCTAGATAAACTCTTGTTGAGGGCTGGCATGTACTAGCTATGTGACCTTGGGTGTAACTCTCAAACACTAGCATCCATAGATTGCTCCTCTCAATGTCACATTTGAGAGAGGTGGCATCACAGTAAAAAGTCAGTGACTGTGAATAGAATAATTGGTATACTGCCCAAATAAATTGATAGTTTAGTGAATGGTAGTGAGAATATTAATTAGACCCAGACTCTGCCATTTTCTCTTTTGGATTTTGTTATTGTTGTCTATATTAGAAAAGAAGTTTAACGTGGTAAGGAATATCAAAACAGCGAAAAATTCAGCATCCCAAATAATATGATATTTTCATTCTTAGATGATATCTTATTGTAGAGTTGAGGCTGGGCTTCTAGACTGAAATAACACAAGGTTCTTAAATTTTGTCAAAGATCAATTTCTTTCTCCCTTATAGCTACTTATTTTCTGGATATACTTTTAAATTAAATCTACTACCTCCAAATCTTTGACCTATATTAGATTTGAACAAAATAGACATCAAGATGCAATAATAATAGCATTGGCACTGTCTTTTCCAGACCAGGAGAAGAAGTGGCACCCTGATAATATCTGACAACAACCCAGGAGACTCCCATTTTACTCCTTGGAAAATTTTTTCTGCATTCCAAATACATTGTTCACTGCATTCCCTGAGTCCACCTGGATACCAGAACACCTTCCACACAGGGGGGCAAATAGAAATTCTTCTCTTTTAGCCCAAATACCATGGGAACTGTTCAGAGCAATTTTCATTCAAAGGACTTCTCTCTCCTACAAGATTTGTTATATGTATTGTCCCTGAAAACGTCCCATGACAATATAAAATTCACCCCAAAGGAGTTAGTTTCTCAAGTCTCCAACCAAATTGCCCTGACACCAGACTTTTGCTCCTGTTGGATAACTATTTTTCCTTATTTTATTTTGTTCTTTATGTTCTACAAGACATTTTACCTTGTTCTTGATACAATACCTCTCCCTATATTCTATCATTCTCCGAGAAAAAGTATGTCTAAATTATATATGTTATCTATGTCAATGAAATAGTATCTTCTAAAAGTAGATTATTCAACTAATATTTGGTAAAGGAATGAGTCACTGAGCATAAACTTTGCTAAGATTTACTGGTATTCTACTGGTTTTATTTTATAGTAAGCCACACAAATATTGAAACACAGCATTTATTTTTACAGAATAGATGACTACATAGATTTAAAAATAAAACATCACATAGTCTGTTTTCTTTTTTTCTAAAAATATAACAAGCAGCAATAAATTTATGATTGAAGTATTTTCATAAACTTAGATTATAAAGGTAGCATTTTTTACTAAAAGGAGTATCATTTGATAATCTATCCTGAATGAAAAAAAAAAAAAATAGTTACCTCCCAAGCAGCATATATGATACTGTGGCACTCCACTGTTTTCTACTCAAGCTAATTTTGACCTTCCATTACTTAGAATTTTTATTAATTTTTTTAACTCAGAGTGAACACATTAAAAAAATGCATCCCTCTCGGTACAAGCTGGACACTCATGCTCTGTCATCATTGGGACTCGGCTTCTATGTGGAGAAATAGTTCTGGCTCAGGACTTCTCTTCCTCATCTCTTAAAGCCTCTTCATACAAAAATAAGAAAACTAGTGGGTCACACTCATTGATCCTTGCCAAAAATTCTAGAACTTTCATCTTGGCCATTTCAGCATGAGCTCTCAGACCCCATAAAAACTCAAAGTTTGGAGGATGACTCTTAGGCATCTGCTGATATGCCAAATAATTTTCTTGCACCAAATCTCTGGTCAGAAATGCTCTGAGCTCACCATAGATGGGATGATCCTCCCCATCATATACTTTCATCATATTGAGGAATTTCCAACACTTTCTTCAGAAGCTCAGTTTCCTTCTATGAATATAAAGTCAAGAATAACAATGAGGACCCTGATATAACTATCTCGAGTGAGGCTATGCCAGTGCCTGGCAAATACAGACAGGGTTGCTCACATTCATCTATAGGATGGAACACAGGGCCCCCAATGGAGGAGCTAGAGAAAGTACCCAAGGAGCTGAAGGGTTCTCCAACCCTATAGGTGGAAGAACAATACGAACTAATCAGAACCCCCAGAGCTGGTGTCTCTAGCTGCATATGTAGCAGAAGATGGCCTAGTTGGCCATCATTGGGAAGAGAGGCCCCTTGGTCTAGCAAACTTTATATGCCCCAGTACAGGGGAATGCCAGGGCCAGGAAGTGGAAGTGGGCTGGCATTGGAGCAGGGCGGGGGAAGCACGGAGGGGGGGGAGGGTATGATGGCAGATATGGTCATAGATGTGATACAATAATCAAATTTCATTTTTGTATATTCCTATTAAATACATATTACCATATATGCTTTACTGAAAAGAAAATTGAATTGTTAGAAAAGATTTAAATCATGCAGTTAGTTAATTGCAGAGATAGTACTTGATCATAAATCAAATTAGCATCTCCAGAATGAGACAGATATAAGGGATAAGGGAGGTGTCCAGGAATCACTGGGGATGATCTTAGTTGTGACTCACTATTTATGGAACCTGAAGAGGCCACCTCCTATAGCCAGGCACAAATCCCAGTGGAGCAATAGAGACACCAACCCACCCACAAAACTTTTGACCCAAAATTGTCCTGACTACAAGAAATGCAGGGACAAAGATGGAGCAGAGACTAAATGGCCAAGCAATCACTAGCCCGACCTGAAATCCATCTCATGAGCAATCATCAACCCCTGACACTATTAATGATACTCTGCTATGCTTGCAGACAGGAGCAAGTTGTCCTGAAAGACTCCACCCAACAGCTGACTTAGACCTACAGAAACCCCCACAATTAAACAGCCAAAAGAGCTTGGAGACTCTTAAGGAATAAGAGGAAGAAGGACTATGGGCCCTGAAGGTGATAGGAAATCAATAGGAAGACCAACAGAGTAAGCTAACATGGGCCCTTGGGGCTCTCAGAGACTGAAACACCAACCTAAGAACATACATGGGCTGAATCTAGGCCTTCATACACATATGTAGCAGACATACAGCTTGATCTTCATGTGATAACTGGAAGAGAGGTTACCCCAAAAGTTGTTGCCTGTATGTTGGATATATTCTTCTAGCTAGGCTATTTGTCTAGCCTCAATAGGAGAGGATACACCTAGCCTCACAGAGACTTAAAGTGCCAAGGTAGGGGGGATACTCAGGGGCACCCAACCTCTCAGAGGATAAGGGGAAGGAGGACAGAAGAGGGGTAAGTAAGGGGGCAATGAGTGGGATGTAAAGTGAATAAATGTAAAAAATAAAAAAAGCAAACAAAAACTATTTTTACTTATTTATTTATATCCCCTCCTTGTCCCCATCAGTGAGAATTTTTCCCAACCCTCCTCCCACCTATCTGAGAGGGTGAGGTCCCTTGGGTATCCCTCCCTCACTGGAATATCAAATCTCTGCCACATTAGGTGCATCATCTCTCACTGAGGCCAAACAAGGCAGCTCTGTTAAGAAACAAGTATCACAGTCAGGCTTTATGGAAAGCCTCACATACAGTAGTAAGGGAGACCATGTGGAGATTGAGCTGCACATCTGTTCCATATGTGCACATATATTCCAGTTCATGTGTATTCTTTGGTTGGTTGCTCAGTTTCTGAGAGATTCCAAAGGTACAGGTTAGTTGACTCTGTTGGTCATCCTGTGGGGAACCTAGACCCTTCAGCGCCTTCAATCCTTCTCCCAACTCTTATATAAGAGTCCCAACCTCTGTCCAATGTTAAGCTGTGGGTATCTGCATCTGTCTGAGTCAGCTGCTGGTTAGAACCCCTCAGAGGACAGTTATGCTAGCTAGGCTTCTGTCAGAAAGTATAGCAGAATATCATTAATAATGTCAGAGATTGATGCTTGCAATTGGGATTTATCATCCCTTCAAAAAATGCAGGCACAGGGGATGGAGCAGAGATTGAGAGAATGGCCAACCAATAGCCTGGTCAACTAGAGACCCATCCCATGGGCAAACAAATAGTGATTGGCTAGCCATTGTTTCCATTTCTTTTTCATGTTTTCCTTGCATTGCTTGTAGACAAGACAAATTTTGGGTCCACAATTTTGTGTGTGGGTTTGTGTCCTTTTCCCTCCATCAGGGGTCCTGCCTGGTTATAAGAGGTAGCCTCTTTGGGTCCCCTGTCCGCACTATTGTGCATCTCAGTTAAGGTCACCTACATTGACTCCTGGGAGCCTCCCTGATCTCACGTCTCTGAGACTTCCTAAAGATTCCTCCCACCCCTAGAAACTACAGATTTCCATTCATTCTCTTGGCCTTCTGGGTCTCTCTCCTGTCTGCCATTCACTGCCCCCTTCTCTCTCTCACCTACTTTTCTTCCTCCATCTGTCTGCTATGACTATTTTGTTCCTTTTTCTAAGTGTAATTCAACATTCTCATTTAGGCCTTTCTTCTTGTTTAATTTCTTTGGGTCTGTGGGGTATATCACAGGTACCCTGTCCTTTATGGCTAATATCCACTCATCAGATAAGTGAGTACATGCCATCCATGTGCTTTGGGGACTGTGTTAACTCACTCAGGATGATATTCTCAAGATCCATCCATTTGCCTTCAAAATTTATGATGCACTTGTTTTTAAAACTGTGTAGTATTCCATCGTGTAAATAAACCACATTTTCTGTATCCATTCTTCAGTTGAAGAATATCTGCACTGTTTCCAGTTTCTGGCTATTAAAATAAAGCTGCTGAAAAAATAATGGAGCATGTTTACTTGTGATATGGTGGAGAATCTTTAAGGTATATACCAAGGACTGATATAGTTGGGTCTTCAGGTAGATTTAATTCCAATTTTATGAGGGACCACCAGATTGTCTTCCAGAGAAGTTATGTAAGTTTGCAGTTCTACCAGGTACAGAGAACTCTTCACCTGTGTCTACATCCTCACCAGCATGTGATGTCAACTGAGTTTTTTTTTTTTTATCTTACCATTCTGATTGGTATAATGTGGAATCTCAGGTCATTTTTTGATTTACATTTCCATGATAACTAAGGATGTTGAAAATTTCTTTACATGCTTCAGGTCATTTAAATGCATATACTATTGGTGTTCAGTGCCCAAGGTAACTGGCTGGAGATATGGGCATTGATTGGATCTCATGGAACTAGATGTTATAGATAGTTATGCATTGTAAGTTGGGTGCTTATAACTGAACCAGGGTCTTCTGAAAATTAGTAAGTGGTTTTAACCACTGATCTGTCTCTCCAATCCATATCATTCATTATCTGAATATAAGTTATGTGATATAGTCACATAATCATATATATGTATATGTAATATATATACATATATATTCACTTATATACATCTTCACCTCAAGCTTAAGCACAATCAATATATAAACACTTGTATTTGAAATATGAAGGAAGCATGATAATAACATTTGAAAACTTCCATTCAACAAGACTAAAAGTTTGATATAAGCAAATACAATTTTGTGCATAATTTATTATATATTTTGAAGATTTATGGAAATTTTTATTTTTAGAGGCTTGTAAACATAAAGCTATTTACATTTATCAGCATAAATGTAGTTCTGTACAATCACACTATGTATGCAAATTTTGTATTCCAACAAAAACAACTTTTTCAGTTCCAGTTCAATTTAGTCTTCATTTTGTATCTAACTCATATAACTTTATTTGCAAAATATACTTGGCATTCAGTGCAAAAATTGGGATGATTATTTTGAAGATTTGTATACATATTACTAATTTTTATTATTCATAGCTTAATTGAAATAAGTATGAAAAAAGTAATACAAACTACTTTATGTTACTAAAATTGCTATTGCAGCATAATTTCCAGTCAAAATATTAATGAAAATATATAACATCGGAAAAAATACATATTTTGGTAAATATTAATACCATACACATTACCAATTCTTTTTGATAAATAAATAACATTCAGATAATGAAAATAATCCATTATTCAAGGGGTATGCTTCTTCAAACTTTCCCTGAAGGCTCAAGAGTTAAATAATCTATATAGAATGGTAACTAATAGAAATTTTAAAACACAAGACATTATGATATATTGGGTGAAAAACTGAATATGCACGTGATGGAACTCTCAATAGACTATAGGAGTCGTGGGAAGTGTCAAAGAGATAATAGCACAGTTTTTCATAATTAAGACATAAAACATCAATTACTAACAGGACATCAAGTTGTGAATGGAATGAATTCAGAGAAACAGGCACCAAGACCCATCATCATAGTCAAAGAGCAGAATATGAAAGTTACCTAAAGAAAAGAGAAGGCATAGAGAGGAAGTGATAATACATATGTAGAAATTAAACCAAAAGTTTGCTTTTCTATAAGTGACCAAGAACGTAGTACAGTTACCAACACAAAATTCTATGCCAAGTTTAAATACTTTTCTTAAAATAGGGTAAAATAATATCATATTCTGACAATCAAAAGAACAAGAAATGGTGGCCAAAATTTTTAAAAATACCAAAATATATTAATAAAATTAGATATTATAGTGTAGTAAAACTTAATGATTAAAATTCAAAAGCATTTTTCATGCCATAAAATCAGGAAAACAGTACATAAACAGGGTATGATTTAGTACATGTATTTTCTCAATTTCTAAATAGAAATTGGGATTAGGAAAGACATCTGAGGCTTATTATTTCAACCACTCAATAGACGGGGAAGTAATATCTATAGACATTATAAGTTGGAAAGCAGGCTGAACCAAATGTACAGATGCCTTCACAAAATACAACAAAAATGATCAGATAAAACTAAGCAACTTTTGTGTTAGTCTGTAGAAAAACTGAATCCTTATTTGTAGTTAAGATCATCCTCCTGTGTATATTCGTTCCAATTACAGTTTGTTTTTTATAATTACTGGTTATATAAAGCTGAGAACTGGGTGATTTCTCTTATTCTAGTTACCTCATGAACTGGACTCACTATCACCCTATTTATTCATGAACCACCTGCTATAAAAGCAACACATTTCAAGAACATAGATTTATTCTCTAAGTTACAAATGAAACAAAACACGCAATAACAATAAATACTGAACATGATATTAATCAAATATGGTTATTAAAAGTGAAGTTAAAATGATTTGTGTTGCCCTAGAACAATAGCAATCAAGAAACATTGAAGTAGAACTCCTTTATATAGGTACCATTAGGAGAGAATTGTAATTTTAGAAATTTTGATGGAGTCTAAGAGTGTAAATTGAGGGTTTTCATTTCTAGGTCAGCCACTGACCCGTGGTTTGAATAGAAAAATGCTATTGTCATGTGAATAAATTTACAAGGTGTAATACTTTGAAAGAAGAATCTAGATGCAGAGTATTTAACAGAAATAAATAATTAGAAGCCATGAATGAAAGGGAGCACAGTTTTTTCTCAAAGAAAATGACAAAACTGCCAACATATGTTGTAAAATTCCATCATGAGTGTATAGCTCAGTAGAACAGCACTGTTGAAGTCTATTCAGTCGTGTGTGTGTGTGTGTGTGTGTGTGTGTGTGTGAGTGTGTGTATGTGCACGCACACACACCTGTGCACGAGTGCATGTGTATGTGCATGTTTCAGAGAGGTATTGCAAGAGGAAATCAAATGAGTACCAGTTGTGAACAGAAACTTATTGTGTTTTTGCATTACAATTGTTAGGTGGAATTTTTTGTATGAAACATTTTCTTTATTCTAAGGCAATGCATGACATATTTAATAAATGTGATGGTATCAACAAGAAAAGTGCAACATATAAAATGGAAGCATGAATTTAATTTCTGCATATGGGAAAGTATGTTAGAGATTACAATTACTGAATAGTTCTATTTACAGTAAAAACAAGAACATCAATAATTAAAGATAAAACAATATATTATAGATAAGTCTCTCATACTGAAAATTACAAAATATTGATGAAGATAAAGAAACAAACAAAATGTGGGGAATTATAACATACTTGCAAGTCAACAGATTCCTATTTCTAAAAAAGTAATTTTCCCCAAACTGATCTCTTGAGTCAATGAAATCCAACTTGAAAACCTACTTAGGTAAAATATTAGTACATGCAAAATCTGAAGAAAGTATTGGGTCCAGGATTTCCAATATCAAGAAATCTTATTTTTAGAAAATGTGCAAAAACACTTTAACAAGATGAAAGGTTGCTATTATACACAAGAAAAAAAAAACATCATTAGCAATTAAGGAAATGCACATTCAAACTACAGAACAATATTGCCTTATACATCCTGGAAGGTCTTAAATAGGATAAACTAACCGGGATGTGGACAGACTGGAACACTTACCAACTTCTGTGGAAACCTAAGCTAACACAATTCTCTTAGGTAAAGAGTTTGGTAATTCCATAAAAGATGAGCATTCACGTGCCTTATAGTCCATGTTAGGTGGAATTTTGAAGCTGGATCCATAGTAAGAGCAAGTGGAAGCCCCTTTCTTTGCAGTGTTTATGTTATAATGTGAACAGGACAAAATCTAATGTCTTCATTCTGTTGTAAGTTAAATTAAGAAAACATGGTAATATCTGTGAGTCTATCTTGACACTTGAGATGTTGTTTAGAAGATCAGAAAAGTCTTTTCTAAGGAAATGTGATGGGTGTTGAAGCCTGAAATAACACAAAGGACACACTGAACTGGATAATTAGGTTCTCCTTGGTAATCTTGCAAAATATAGTTGCAGATGAGTAATGAATACTGAAATCACAGAACATTAAGGGAAAAAAAAAGACAAAATAGGCAGCTACATCCTGAAAGTTTTACTAGAAGAAAAGAGTAATGCAAAAGAAGAATCTGGGTGAAAGACAGAAAATGATATCCTATTCTCTAAAATTCATCTTTTAGTAAACTACCATTGTTTCATTTGTTAATTTTTAAATTTACTATTATTATTTCATTAGTATTGTGTATGTGTCTATGTAAGGATATCAGATTAGAGAGTTATGAGCTACAAGTGGGTACTAGGTATTGAATCTAGGTCCTCTCAGAGAGCAGGCAGTGCTCTTGACCTCAAAGCCATCTCTTTAGCTTCTTATTAAACTTTTTAGTATTGAATATATTTCTAAACTATGGTTAATGTGCCACTAGAAATGCAGATGTTAAAAAGGAAGAAGAACTAAATGTAAAGTGTTGTTTCTTAGTCCCTTGAATAAAATGGTATCTTGAAAACTTTACTTTATTCATCTATTCCTTGAGAAATTTATATACATACACACACACACACACACACACACACACACACACACACACACACATATATATATAATGTGTTTGATTGGTATCCATGTTCAGTTCAATTTTTCCCAAACTCCCCATGTTGTCTTCCCAACTGCAAATCCTTGATTTTCTTTACAAAAGTTTCACTATTTGTGTTTGCTTTGTTTTTGTTCTTTTGGCTCTTATCAATGTGGAAAGATTCCTAGGGTGTTACTACTTATTGAATCTCTTTTCAGGAGGACTTCTTCCATGTTTTACTGAATGGCAGCCAGGTCCAAGTTGCTGAAGTTAAAAATATTGACAATACCATTTCAATGTTGTAGTATGTTACCTGAGCATGTTAACACACCAATAATCCTAGTTTGGGGGAGATAGAGGTAGAAAGGGTAGAAGCATTGGCTTCATAAACAGGTTGAGGTCTGCCTAGGATACATGACAATGTTTCAAATATTTCTGTACAAGATTTGTTGATGGCAGACACTCTCACACTCTCTCTAATTTGAAAATACAAAAAACACTTAAGAAGAAGGAAGATCAAAGTGTGAATACTTTGTCCCTCCTTAGTATGGGGAACAAAATACCCATGTAAGTAGTTACAGAGACAAAGTTTGGAGCTGAGACAGAAAGAAGGACCATGTGCAGACTGCCCCATCTGGGGATCCATATCATAATCAACCACCAAATGCAGACACTATTGCATATGCCAGCAAGATTTTGCTGACATGACCCTGATATAGCTGTCTCTTGTGAGGCTATGCCATGCCTGGCAGATACAGAAGTGGATGCTCACAGTCATCTATTGGATGGAACACAAAGCTTCCAATGGAGGATCTAGAGAACATACCCAAGGAGCTGAAGGGGTCTGTAACCCTATAGGAGGAACAACAATATGAACTAATCAGTACCCCTGAGCTCATGTCTCTAACTGCATATGTAGCAGAAGATGGCCTAGTCAGCTACCATTGGGAAGGGAGGCCCTTGGTCTTGCAACAAGAATATACCCCAGTACAGGGAAATACCAGGTCCCGGAAACCTGAGTGGGTGGGTTGGGGAGCAGTGCAAGGGGAGGGTATAAGGGATTTTCGTGATAACATTTGAATTGTAAATAAAGAAAATATCTAATAAAAATGTTTAAATAAAAAAACTTTCTAAAAAAATCTTCTTAAAATAAAGATGGCATCATGATGCTAGGCTTATTAAATGTCCTTAAGAACACCTGGAAAAAATTCTACCTAGAACATATTTTAAGTAGCATGTAACTGTATGTGTATATATTTCTAGTATCACACTCTTTGGAAAGAAAACTTTAAAATTCTATGATAACTACAACTTTCTTCTGGCATCACTGTTTTTGGTGATTGACTTATGACAAACTATTTTCTTGAAAACCTAAATGAGGTTTTATAACCTGAGTATTACTCACAAATTTATCTTTTGCTGGATCACAAACTAAAGACTGTTCTTTATTAATTTTCCCATAGGTTAAAGATTTTCCTGTAGTGGTTTATGGTGCTAAAAAGTGAGTACATTTAATGTTGGGTATATCTTATCTGTTAAACATCAAGGAGATTTTGGACGAATATATTTCAGTGTTGCCATTTTCATACTTGTCATTTACTAGCTAGGGATTATGCATCCTAATACAAGTGCCTCATTCTAATCATATGAACTCATGCATGAAATATTGAGGATCTCAAATCATTTTTATTTTTATGACAACTTACTTTTTCTTTTAGTTCCATTTACTAATTTATTTACTTATTTGCCTTACATCCCCATCACAGCCCTCTCCCTCTTCTCCTCCCAGTTCTACTCTGGCAAGTCCTTCCCTCCATTACCTTTTCTCCTTCTATGAAGAGAAGGTGAAACCCCCCTTGGGTACAGTCCCACCCTGGGACATCCAGTCACAATAAGATTGAGTACATCCTCTCCCACTGAGGCCCATCCAGGCAGTCCAATTAGGGAAGGGAATCCAATAGCAAGCAACAAAATGTTAAATGATTTGTGTTTGTGTCAGAATAATTATTTGGTGTGCATCATTGTCCTTTGTCTTATACAATGATGTTTCATATCATCCTAGCTTCAACTGGAATGCCAAGAACACTCCTGCTACCTGTCCTTATGAAAATCAACAATGTAACCAAATACTACTAAATGTTCTCCAGATGGCAAAAAATATCCCACAGTTAAGAACAATTAGGGTAAAAACAGCATTGATGTTCTATAGGAGAGGATTACAAAGACATTGAGAAGCTAATATAGCCTTTGATATATTAAGTATATCAGATAAACCATTCATAATAATGAAGGAAAATTCACAGAAGATAAAAAAAAAAAAAAAAAAAAAAAAAACTTGTTTTCCTTGGCCAGTAGGTATGTATAAGTGGTCCCACAGACAGAGAAAGACACATGAGTGCTACCTTATAACTAGAAAAAAGCTCCACTAAATTCTCTTCAAATTGGAAATGTTTTATAGAAGGTACATTTGTTAAGTCACTATACAAAGGATGTGAATGTAAAAGTCCCCATAGTCATTATAAAAATCAAATGAGTTCTCTAGCAATATCAGCACCAATCAGGAATAAAGTCAACAATCTAGGTATCATTAAATCATTTGTAGGCAACTAGTCATCAGATTCAAGAGAGCTCAGGAAGGGGATGATTAATGTAGCAGCCAATTACTCTCAAAATGATTAACCTATTACTAATTGTCAAAGGCCAGTGAGTATACATGGTCTTGGAAGATGAATAATAAATTCCAGGTGCATCACACCCACTACTTATTATGCATTCTATCCTGTGGAAATTTAATTAGCCCCAGAACATAAGGGTTTACAGAGGGCTGCTTTAAAGAAGAAAACAGAGCTGTGGTGATTCAGTGCAAACCATATAGCCTACGAAAGTAATTATAATCACTTCATTTTTCTGTCAGCTATTCCTGCCAGACGGTGACTGTATACTTTATATCTCATGACTAGCAGTTTCCGCTCTGGATTTGACAGATGTATGAGAAAAACTGAACCCTGTAGTTATGAAGCCAACCAAACTTCAGGCAACTGTTCCATGAAGGTGACTTGTGTGGCGCTATCAAAATGAATGTTTCTAAAGTTGCCTGTTACCAGTTTCAGTAAACAAGGCCTGATAAACCAGAGTCAGCATTTGAACTTTGTGTTATACACTTAAAATATTTGCCCAGATACAATGGAATTCAAGTGTTAAATCTCTGTAAATTACAAGCCTAGGTCTCTAGTGCTTTTCGAATGTAATAACATTTGGCCTTTGGAGTTTGTTTAGCAAATAGTGGCTACTTCAAGTTTAAGAACATGCTGAAGTCTGTGTATATTGTATAATATTCAACTCAGGAAATCAGAATATGCTTCTATTGCTTTCCTCGATGCTGCTCAAGTGTTTCTGTTCCTAGAACACGGTAAATACAGTCTATCATGGAGCTTAATATCAAAAACTATCAGTATTTATATGTCCACTGGGCTGTGGACCTTGTAGGGGCAGAAGTTCTGTCTTTGTTTTGATGCCTTGCCTAGGGTTTACTACCTAATAAGAACTACTTAAGTGATGGTTTAACTGGGAAATCAAATTATACATTCATGTCTGAATCCCATGGCACATGAATTACTTTCCATTTTATACTTACCAAGTTATATTTTAGTTCACATGCTCAGAGGCACAACAAATGTAACTTTTATTATTTTCTACAGTTTAAGTACCATTTGGCTGAGGTCATAAAATCCAATTCAGAAATAGCTACTACATCTCTGAAGCTTAAAGCACAAAGTTTATGGTTTTGTTTGAAAATGTTTATTAGATATTTTCTTCATTTACATTTCAAATGTTATCCCCTTACCCGTTTTCCCCTCTGGAAACTCTCATCCCACCTTGCCTCCTGCTTCTATGGGGATGCTCCTTCACCCACCCACCTATTCCTGCCTCACTGCCCTGACATCCCCTACACTGGGATATCGAGCCTTCACAGGACCAAGGGCCTCCCCTTCCACTGATGCTTGACAAGGCCATCCTCTGCCACATATGAGGCTGGAGCCATGGGTCCCCCATGTGTACTCTTTGGTGGTTTAGTCCCTGGGAGCTCTGGGTGGTCTGGGTGGTTAATATTGTTGTTCTTCCTATTGGGTGGCAAACTCTTTCAGCTCTTTCAGTCGTTTCTCTAATTTCTCCATTGGGGTCATAGCAGTCTCTTGAGAGGCTCTGCCAGAGCATGACAAATACAGAGGCAGATGCTCGCAGCCAACCATTTGACTGAGAATCTTATTAATGATTTTTCTGGAATTCTTTGTGCCTATCAACATTAAGACTCTCAACTACAATAAAGGTGATCCATGTACACATACTCATGGCTCTGTGTGTCTGTCTGTCTCTCTCTGTCTCTGTCTCTCTCTGTTTCTGTTTGTCTCTCTCTTTCTCTGTGTCTCTATCTGTCTCTCTCTTTCTCTCTCTCTCTGTCTCTCTGCCTCCCTCTCAAATGAACCTATTTTGTATCCTCTAAGGCACACTGAAATCATACCACCACTCTACCCTATTTTATAGTATTGAAAAATGACCTCAAGTATTTAAAGCATTTTCCCCCTGGAATCTGACTGCTTCCAGAAGTTTTATCAAATCAACGAGTCATGGTCATGTACTTTTCAGTTCTCTTGTTCTGACTTTTCCTTAGGCTTGGAAGCTTATTTCTACTCTTGAAAACACAGAAGCTTTGCAGTTATATGTAATGGATCTTCTCAAAGTTTCAAAACATGTTCTAGGTGTTTTTGATATCAGGGAATAAAACTGCTATTAATTCTTACTTTGGGCTCTGAAATCTCTTCAGAGGGATGTAGGCAGACCAGGCATAGAAAGGCTTGGCTTAGTGAACAAAAGGCAGGAATGATATAGATGTGTTCAAAATTTTAAGCAATACATAGAGATTTATGTTCCTATCTCTTGTTCAACAGCAAAGTCCTCATTTATTGACTAAATCAGTGATTGAATACAGGGTTACATAAGGAGACATTCTGCAGTCTTGAGATATTTATGGTTTTGCACCTTGTGTGCTACATGATGCTATTGGCATCTCCTGGATGAAGTATGAAAATGCTCTTAGACATCCTAAATTGCACAAGACATCCTCCTCAAAAGGACTTCTATTTAAGTGTTCAGAGTTCAGAGAACACCATACAAATGTTCGTTATTTCATACCACATGTGGATACCAAAAATTGAACTCAAGTCATCAGCCTTCGGAGTGAGTGATTTTACTCACTCGGCCATCATGTCAGACATGATTAGTCTGTTTTAATAATAATATCTATTAGTTATCAAACTTAGCTCCATTTTACAGAATTAAAATCAACACTTTATGTCAGAAAAAATTAGAAATTGATCTATGTTGAAGCAATTTTAAATCTCACAGTACAAATTTCCTACTTAACTCTATTTCAAAGTCTTATTTGTGTATCTTTTACCCCCCAGCATTATGCTTTATTTACTTATTAATGTATGTTGATGAATTGAGCTCTGAGTCTCACTCTTGCCCAGGCTGGCTTGAAACTCACCATACTGTCCTTACATGCTTTGAATTTGGGGTCCTCCTTTCTCACCCTTCAGCTTGTTAATAGCAATGAGCCACCATGTCAAGCTTTCAAGCATTTTCTTTTGTAGAATATTTTCTTTTATCTAATACACTGTCAGGAATGAAAGTTTAGTATTTAACAAAGAACACTATATTGTTCTGTTATTGTCATTTCCTTAAAAAATCTTTAATATAATGACTAGATTTTGAGACATTCTTGGAAAAGAAGTGAATATCATATAGGCTTCTAGAACTGCTCACACTCTGATTAGAATTAACTGGAATAATTTATCAATGTTTAAAGTTCAAAAATTAATCTCACTCAATATACCTCTAGCAATATGACCAGACCATCACATAAGTTAGCAGTACTTCTTAGACACAACTCAAATTTGGCTCAATGTAAAGCAGATCTTAAAATAATTACCTATTCTTTATAACTATCTCAGTCTAGATCTCACAATATATAGTAGCAAGAAACTATGATTGAGCAGATCTGAAATTATGCACACTTGGCTGTGGAGTCCAGAAAGGTCTGTTGATACAAGCTAACATCACTTCATGATAAAACTTCTGGAAATTCTAGTCATGCAGGAAACATATTTCTACATAAGAAGGGCAATTTATAAAGCTATAGCCAACATCATTCTAAAATGGACAGAAACTCAAGACATTTCTACTAAAATCAGGAAGAAGTAGGCCCACTCTTTCCATTCCTGTTAAAGACAGTGCTTTACATTTCTGTATAGAATAGAATACTATTAAACAAGTAACACAGAAATCTGAAATCTGTGAAAAATATTCTTCACTAGCTATACTTTTAAGAGAGTGTTAGTTGCTAGAACACATGTATATGACAAAACTCAAAAACTTGTCTAATTGGCTTTTTGCCTATATATTGTTTTCCAGTTTTATGTTTTCATGGGGTTTTGTGTATTGTTATATTTTTTATATTTGTGTTTTTATTCTGTTTTTGTAATTCTTGATGTTCTTGTTTTCTGTTTTGGGAAGTGACAGAGAAAAAGAAAGTGCATGGACATGGATGGGTAGGAAGGTGGGGACAATCTGGAAGCACTTAAGGAGAAAAACAATTATCAGAATAATTTGGATAAAAATAGTTTATTTTCAATATAAAGATATATACATATATGTAGATGGATGGATGGACAGACAGACAGACAAATTTTTAAAATTCAATATTTAAAAATAGAGCATGAAGCTAAACAAAGAGTACTCAAAAGATGAAATAAATAAAGTTGAAAAACATTTTTAAAATCCTAATATCAAAACCAACAACCACAAAAGTATCAAACAAAAAAATCAAATGACAATAAATGCTATGGAGGAAGGATGGAAATGGGAAACCTTATTCATTTTCCACTGCATATTATCATCCCTGCCAATACAGTCAATTGTACAAGATACAAAGCAATATCCACTCTGTGTCTGATTGCCTACCCAGCTAATTGACAGGTTTGAGTTGTTCTTTATTTGACTAGGTACACTGTCAAAGAAAATGAAATAGTAAATATAGGAAATTAAAGATGAGACTTGGACTCTCCAAAAAATACACTGAGAATGTAGAAAGCAACTACACCTATGAGGTATGTGATGATGGAAAATATTAATTATTTCAGTCAGAGAGAAAGAGAGAGAGAGAGAGAGAGAGAGAGAGAGAGAGAGACTGACTTTGGGAAATAGAACAGAAGTAGAAAAGAAAAATCAGTGTTCATTCTAGAGACTCCAGAGACTCTGCCACTATTGGGACATGTATTTGTCACAAGTGAATGAGTGGCCCATGACTTAAGATTGATTTTCAGAAAATATGCACTGTACACTTTAATAGATCATTTAGCACCTGTAAAACCAACTCAGGACCTCTTGAGCCAGAAGGAACATGAGTTCAAGGCCAGTTTGCTAACAGAATGAGACGTTCCCTATTTAAAGGCCAAGATAAAAGCTTTGAATATGTTCCTTTTATTTCTTTTACTTGAAGCCTTTCCTTTCTGAATTTTACACACACACACACACACACACACACACACACACACACACACACACTAGGATGCATTGTCTTACAAATTATAATATATTGGTAAAGTAATAAGAAAAAGATTTACTTGAATCTTGAGGAACCTATGTTGTATATTTCATCCTGCTTCTGTGAGTAAGAAAACTATTAAGCAGGGTATGAAGATTCTGGCAATATATTTAGATTTATATCTTTTCTAAAATAAGGCTTCTGAGAAGGCTTCCATCACTCACAATGATTATGAAGATAAAAATCCAAGCAGAAGGAACACTGAGCTAAACAAAATTACATGGTTTAACTGTTTCTGAAGATATGGTATGCCCAAAGCCTACTTCCACAGGTATACTGATGTTTTCTGAGCTATGTTACTGAATATAATCACAAGAACTATTTTTAAAGGGAAAGAAGCTATATTGTTAAGCACCATGTACTTTATTATTATATTTTTATTTTTTTATTAAATTATTTTATTTATTTACATTCCAAATGTTGCCTCCATCCCAGTCCCCCTTCCCAGAGCTCTTCACCTCATCACCCCTTCCCTTTGTCTCTGAGAGGGTCCTCCCCAATTCACCCATCTACCTACCCCCTCACCTACCCACCTACCTCACTTTGTTTTGCATATATTTATTACTTCTACATTTTCCAAACAAGGCTCTGGTTATATGTAAAATCCTGCTGTATAACTACAGAGATTTGGGATGCTGTAAAAAATTAACTATATCACCAGACAATCAGGTATCCTTGAGAGCTGTGAGTACAAGTTAACTTTTTAGTATGGCAGTAATTTTCACATTAAATTAGATCACCTTTATAAGTGCTTCATGTGTCCACATTCTTGTCAGTCTGATCAGACTCATAGTGAGTGATGATGTCTCAGTGCCCCTCTTCTACATATACCTTATTCTATAAGCTCTGTGCATAGTAAACATATAGTGCCTTCTTTTTGCTGCTCTAGTATTTAACATATGTCCTAACACATTGTTGAAATCCAACAAGATGGCTAAATGGAAACAATAGATCAATGGTCACATTGATGTTCAAAGTGAAAGTTATTCAGTAGACCTTGAGCATTGAGTTTTGTTAAAAAAAAAAAAATAAAAGGCGAATTCTTATCAGTTCCCTGAACAGCAACATCAATCAGTACACCAAACAATTACAATTTCTTAATTTATAAATCATCAAATGACATCACTGTTTGCCCTGTCACTCAGTTCTGAACATTTGTCATCCTTTAGATTTTCCTTTAAAGGCCAGAGTGAGAAACTTACCAAGACACATCAATTTTATATTCTCTTAGCAAACTTCTGTAGCATATATTGTTCATTATGCCTTCATTATACATGAAAATAAAGAGTGAATAAAATGTTGTCTTTAGCTTTCAACTTAACATTATGAAAATGCTATCACCTCAACATTATGTATTGTTCTGTTCCTTATGTTACCAATGTTATATCTGGCAGGAATTTACAATGTTATATCAAAGAATAGATATCCAAAAAAATTATCTAATATAGTTTATACTATTCACCTATCACTCCCTTCAAAAGAAAAAAACAACTCAGAGCCAAGGAAATATATAATATACAACCCAATCCCTCATTACAGCTAAAACAAAATGTTAATAATAATTAATTGATAAATATTTGTTGACAAGCTTGCGTTGTATGTTACTTAATAGTGCTTGTCTAAGAGCCACTGCTTCATAACTTAGGTAAGTCAGGCTATCAGAATATCAACGCTTCACATATGCCAAACTTTTCTTTATGATTTGGTTATTTATCTGTTTATTTATTTATCTGTTTACTTATCTGTTTTTAATATTTATCCTGCTACTTATGTTCCCTAATGTCAGTTATTTTTTAATATTTTATTTTTTTCTTGGTGTTTTCGAGGGGGTTGTTTTGCTTTTGTACCAGAAGTGCTGTATTTTTATGAAAACCTGCTGATTTCTGGTCTCACAGAGAATGTATTGACAGTCCTGCTTTCATATTGCAGAAATTTCTTACTTGTCCTTATTGTAAATTTTCTGAATTTCAGTATATGAATGTCTGCTCAGGATATAGGGAGGAGGTTTATTTAAATCAGCTGTATTACTCCAAAATCATTGATTGAGCACTTACCTTACCATTTAAGGATGCTTGGAAGATTAAGTAAACACATAATTTAATAGCACACATAGCATCGTCATCACTGACATCTTTACAAATAGCCAGAAAACAGAAACAATGGGTTAAGGATATTCCTCAGTGGTAAAATTGCATAGCATGTATAAGGACAAGGGTTCTATTTGGCATCTTGTTGAGAAAGAAAAGGAAGAAGGATGTATAGAAAATTATATATACATTATATATATATAATGCATATATATGAATGTATTTACATGTGTTACATATGCATAATTACATATATATATATATATATATATATATATATATATATATATATATATACATATACATACATACATAAAGACAGGAGAGAAGGCTGAAAAGAAGCAGAATAAGAGTAGAGAACAAAGATTTCAATTTAGAAAAGCATCTGTTTACATGGAAAGTTATGGCTATATTATCACTGCAGGCAACATCCAGATGTTATGGTTATATTTAAAAATACAAAGTATTTGCATATATTTAACTTAAATATTATCAACTTATAGGAATCCATATTTTAGTACTAGGAGCAATTGTTGAGCTATAAGCAGTTATATATGATAATTTTACCATTGTAAGTAGTATCAAAAGCTATCATTATGTATCAAGTATCCATTAATCCCCAGAAACTATAAATAAATCCTCATTCTTCCTGGCTTTATATTAAAAACAACTGTCCTACTGAAATATTCATAGAATTATTAAAATTCATTCCCTTCCATTTGTTTCTATATATTTTACAAATTGTGGCACTAGAAACGTATCATTGCATTTGCCATCCATGATGGCATATACTTGTCACTACATTGTCTCTATAAATATTACTACTCTTCAGGTGGTTAACAAAAACATAGGATACATTAAAATGCCACATAAAAACCTACTATATTTTTAAATTAAAATTTTATTTCATAAATGAATAAAAAAGAAAAAAAAAGACTTCTTGGAAAGGAGTACTTCCCCTCTTTGAAGTCATAGGCTTATGAACAATAACCTTAATACCAAGTTCAGGACACTTACCCCTAAGTCATTGTACTGCTCTCAGGGGTGTCCAGAAGAAAGCAGGCCATCATAGCTGTTTGGTTTTTCCACTGAAACTAGTTAGTAAGACCCTATTTAGCTGAAGACATTATGAACTTGGGTTACAGAACATAGAGAAATCAAACCAGAACTGAGACTGAAACTCCTTCCCTGCTTTGTGGGGTTCATAGCACTAGAAGGTGCTGTGCAGGCCCCAGGGCATTAAACTTAGTGGCAGTCTCACCAACCTCTAGATCATGTGAGCTACACTATTAAAACAACTGATAATATATAACCGCTGGTTCAATAGTGACACAACTATTTTGAGGATTGCCAGCGATTATGTAATCATCTGAAGCCCATTCCACAGGAGGGGATATTCAGCTTACACTATGGGTCTGGTCAAAAGCCTGTGGCTGGAGAAGGCATAAGCCCATGAGGGTAACATACAACTATTTATTCCTTAAATGGATATGTCAAACTGTTTTCTAAATGTTTATGGTTATATCCACAGGATAATGTGGCTCAGAGCCAGGGCATAGAAGTTCATTTACAAAAAGAGTTCTCATCTTTTATCTAAATTACTCTCCACTGTAGAGGGGTGGACAGAACAGTATTGGATTCCTGCATAAGATTCGACCCTCCAAAATATTATCATGGACAGAGTCCATGCATCTGAGACCTCACCCTTTCCTGAGGAGTGAATGACTCTTAAGAGTTTCTAGAGAAGTAGGAGTCATTTACTCTAACAGGGAACTAGAGAGGAAGAAGCAGCTCAGAGGGAAAGGATGGGTATATCTGAAAGTAACAAGTGCATATATACGCACAATTGATTAAAAATATGAA
>LR749502.1:2255816-2305112 GCA_902729485.2 Mus minutoides
GAGAGAGAGAGAGAGAGAGAGAGAGAGAGAGAAGATTTACAAGAGAGTAAGAGAAAGGGGAGTAGATTACCAAGTGAGTAAATTTCAATTCTGTATTCACTAACTCATCAATCTCTACTTCTATCTATATTCAATCTATTTACATAACCACCAAATACTAAATTTCCAGCTCATATGCAAGATGGCATAAGTGTTAAAGTGATGAGAGCTCCTTAAAAATAAGATCAATGATAATCAATAATATATAATGAAAAATGTGGAAAACTCATGAGACTTATGATACATCCCAGGAGGTAAAAATAAGCAGTAATTAATATAAGTTGTAAGAATTGATAGTGGGTTTTGAAATACGGCATTTATGCTAAACCTTAAAGGATTTGGATTTATATTTGAGATATTGAAGGTATGTAGTGACTATTTCTAAGTGGAGAGTGTCAGAAACATATGAAGAAGAGACTGTACTCATCAAAGACAATGATTCAAATTTATAAAAGTGGAAAGTTAGTTTGGTGGTTAAGAGTACTTGTCTTTTCTTGTAGACAACACGCATTCAGGTCTCAGTAGCTACACATTGTCTCAAAACCATCCATTACTAGTTTGAGGGGCTCTGATGATCTCTCCTGATCTTTTCAGGAACTAGGTTATTTTATATATATACAAAATACTCATACACATGAACTAAATAAGTTCAAAACTTTAGTAAACTTATAATAGAGCTTGACAAGGTTGCCAACCATCTTAATTCCAGTACTTGGAAGGCTGAGGCTACCATTTAAAAGAGACCTATCTTGTATAAAGGCTGGTAAATCACTTTGAGGAAATTGCAGGCGTTTTCAAATAAAACCTTTTACATTTGTTGAAAAGTTGACAGTACTTATAGTCACTGCTCATTGGATAGGATCTGGCTTGACAAAAACAGATTGAAATGACAAGTTATCTGTTTTCTGTTACATAGCAAATTAATACAAAATTATTAGCTTAAAGCAACACACATATATTACCTCAAAGTTTGTCTCAGCCAGGACTCCAAAGATGGCTTAGCTGAATTCTGTGATCAAAGTTTCACTAAAGGTTGAGATTGGTGTGTGCTGTAGTGGGGTGGTCCTTTTAAATTCGTTCATATTATGGTAGAATGGAATGTTTTCAAGAACAAAATCTGCCTTTTATGGCTGGCTGTCAAACAACACCACTCTCAGATACTAGAAGATAATTAATTTCTTTACCTCCAGTTTTAAATGTACAGTATAAATTTTATTTTTGTTCATTTCACTGGTTGATTTTCTGATTTCTTCCTATTATGACCTTCAGATAGAAATTTATATTCTCATCTAGTTATGACAAACCTCACAGATGTTTCCCTTATCTCAGTTACCTGACTTGATATTTTATTTTTTTGTAAATGCATTTCTCATTAGTATGTGAGGTTCATCAATTAAGTTAAGCAATTACTACAATGGAAAATTCACAAATGCAACATCTGGTAGATTCCCCCTTTCCCTTTTCATCTACAAGAAGTGGAGTTAAAATACTTAGGAAGAATGATCCATGACTTTAATTACATCTAAAAACATTACCATAAATTGACCCAAGTTCATGTGTATCCTAAGGTCCAGAAATCTTGGAAGCATTTGAGACTTTTACTACTGTAGTACTCAGGACATTCATTTATATACATTCTATTTTGCTTGGTTAAATTGATCAACACAATTTATACACACATGAACACATATTCCCATGCCCATACACACGAAAAATATTTGTTATATTGCAAGTATTTCTGAAAGATATTTCTAATAATAGAATGTATGTCATTGTTTAAATTGTAGTTTCTATCAGGTTTAAATTGGGTATAAATTATATTTTGAACATCTAGAATGAGGTTCTTCACAATTTCTAGCCATTGCAAATTAATCACCCTGTATTAAGCAACATCTCTTTTGGAAGACTGAAAATACAATATACACAATACAGTCTAGATGAAGTTTTTTTTTTTTTTTTTTTTTTTTTTTTTTTTGCTTGAGAATCAAATACTGTATAATACAAAGCCAGCTAAGACATATGAGTTCATTCTTGGACATGTCAGACTTGAAAAAATGTGATTGCCTTCAATAATATGTATAGGTAAGTATCATAAAATGGGTGATTCCACAAAAGCAATAACTATAGGCACTTACAAATTTGTTCCCTCCAGAGTAATGCATAATCATCTTCCATTCTACATATTTATGGCACCATTTGTATGCATATTTATGTTCTAAGTGATGTCCGTTTCTTATAAAATCTGTGGTTCTGTAATATTTATGTTATTTTGAGTGATAAACTACATCAGAAAGCATATGTAAAGAGGTATGCAAGATCTCTATGCATATAAAAAAAAAGAAAATGAGTCGCAGATATGCCCCTCAGTAACTACATACACTCTTGTTTGAAAATACTTTCTAGTCACTGCTTATTTCTGGTGTGCTGGTGAATGGTTGATTTACAGCATGTAATTCATTTACAACACTCTCTATATATGTTTTGACCACCCAAACTTCACTTACCTTGTGAGCATCAAAAATAGTCACAATCGTCAGATTCTGTTTATTTCTTTGCTATAAAAATTTGAATGTCAGTGTCATCTCCTTTCTTAGAATACTGTGGACAGATCATGAACTTAATCCCTATTTAAGCTGACCTGAACCTTATGTTTCATATTAATTTTCTGAAGTCATTTTCTTTTTATTTCAATGAGTTTGGTGATCAACAAGAGAGCCTCTAGGCATCTGCCCTCTCTAACCTGATCTTGGTTTAATACATCAGTAACTGTGTGAACTCAGGCAAACTAATCGGTCACAAGAATGGCCTAAGGAAATAATGGTCCTCTTTTTTCTTGAGATTTGAAGATCTAAGAAACATCATGATCCTGAGTAAGTGATTTTGATCAGGGGTACATCATTTGGCCATAAAATCCTGTCTGCGAGAACGTGCCCACTTGTCTGAGATCACTTATCTTCTCCATAACTTGCCCCTAGGTCAGCCTTCAGGCAAGAAGGTCCTTTACTGACTGATCTTCACCATTATCTTATCAACTACCTTATAATAAATGTATTATTCCACCACCACACAAAAAAATTGCTACAGTATCCTCAGTCAGGCAAATTGACATAAGTAATAAAAATGGACAATTATGTAAGTGGAAGTAAATTACATATATTTTACATGTGGACACTATTTACAAACCATCAAATAAATTTCAATATCAGTTTGCTAATGGTGGGTAATTATGCTGATATATATCTTCACCTTGATAATAAAATACTAAAAATGTGAAATGATTACTTAGCCCAACATACCATTCTAATGCTAAATTAAACAGAAAACAGTATTTGTTCAGCTTCATTTAAAAAATACCTATAAATGTTTCTAAGAACACTGATACTGATTTCCCATTTTTATATTAATGTAACCATACATATTGTATTTAAATATCACACACACACACACACACACACACACACACACACACACACACACACATATATATATATATATATATATATATATATATATATAAACACAAATAAATAAAAACCACTGAAGTTGGGTTTAAAAATAATTCTTTAGGTTTAAGTTGTTGAGAACATTCATTACATACAAACAAAGAAGTCTTTTGAAAAATCACATACAAAGAAGTCTGGATAAATCACTTAACTTTAGCCTTATATGAATATCTTTCTTGTCTGTCAGAAGGCAAGACTGAAATACCAGTGTATATGAAAATTGCCTATAAGCATTTATAAGCTTCAAAGATGTACCATTGCTAAGAGACATATATCAAATCTTTTTTTTTCTTAATTCAAAAAGGCAATTGGCTATGATTCAATAGTTAATGGAAATGAATATGCTTTATTTAGCTACCTTTGATAGAGGAATAACAGCTAACTGGAAACCACAGGCATACGAATTACATAGAAAAAAAAAGGTTAAAAGAATGTATTTGACACAGTAATCATCATTTCCTTGAAGTTATAAAAGATATATGCCGAAATAAAAATATATCTTAATTTTTGTTCTGATTTTAAGGCTATGTTAGAACAATGATTTTCTCATTCCCTTCATTTATTGTATGAATAAAATATCTAAAGTCATACTTAAGAGTAGGTGTTGCCTCAGGAACGTGAGCATGTTAATGATGATTTGTCCTGCAGGTCACTTTATTAGTTTGATAAGAATTTCTAAAAAACATATTCACTTCTTAAAATGAATATAAAAATCATATGCACAATTCCACCTCCTGAATTTTTCAACGTTAAACTGGAATAACAAAGTACTTATTAGAGAAGGAGAAAAATCATAATGTTTGGTACATAGGGAAGTGAAGAAAATCTGGGATGAATTTGGGGAGGGGAAATCATGTTCAAAATATATTAATAATTTTTAATTTAAAAAATCTGAAGGATATACTGATTAAGGAAAAGCATAAAACCCTTGATAATATTTCTAAGTTAATGAAATTTTGACTTATATATTTTTATATATAATATAGATTTATCCACTGAATTTTGGAAATTTTTAGACATATTTTAAGGAAGAGCAAATCTTATCTGCTTTATAAACTGCTTATTTGTTAGATACTTAGTTCAATCTCTACTGCTCATTCTACATTTTACAAATCACCTTATTATAAACCACAAAACTAACACTGAAAATTGGGTGGCCTTTTCACAAAATTCCAATAAGGGTATTAATGCTCTCCTAATTTAATTATACAACATAAGCAGTAGACAAGGAGAAATTTAGAATGAAAATGACAATAAACTCACTGAACCAAGTCCTGTATAAATATGTTATCTACAAGTGTTTATGAATTATGAATCTTTATTTAAAACACTGTAATTATATATTGTAAATATAAACATTTCAAGTATATGCTTAATGATCTCTAAAATGGAAAAAAAACTATGTTAAATATTAGTATCCTTTTACTTAATAGAATATCCATATTTGACCTAATTTCATTCTGTGTTTTTAGAATACTATAAACTTTATATTGTCCTGAATGTGCTATATGAAAAAAAAAAATAGCCATACAATGGGTCTCAAATTGGGACAGTCATGGTTGGCTATTCTATCAGAGTCTGTTCCATCTATATCCCTGCACATCTTAGTGGCAACACAAATTTGTGGTTGAAAGTTTTGTGGGTTGACTGATGTCCCTCTCCCTCTACTGGAAGTCCTGCCAAGCTACAGGAGGTGACCACCTTAGTCTCTGTATCTGTCTTGAGACCCATCTCATGTGAGGTGGCCATCCCCTGACACTATTAGCAATACTCTGCTATGCTTGCACACAGGAACCTAGCATAGCTGTCTTCTGAGATGCTTCATCTATTAGAGGATGGAGGCAGATGCAGAGAGTCATAGCCAAACATCAGACAGATTCTGGGCTGTCTTTTAGAGGAGTGAGGGATGTAAGTGAGCAAGTTGGAGGGGTCAAGAACACTACAAGAAGACCCATGGAGTCAAATAACTTGGGAACATAGGGGATCACAGAGCCTGGACTGCGAACTCAAGGAACATGCAGGAGCTAGACCTAGACTCTACACATTTGTAGCAGATGCGCAACTTGGTCTTCATGTGGGTCCCCTAATAAGTGGAGCGGGGGCTCTATGACTTGCTCCCTGACATTGGATCATCTTCCCCCTCCCTGAACTGCCTGATTGGGTCTCAAGGGAAGAGGATATGCTTAGTCTTGTTGTGTCTCGACATCCTAGGGATAGGGTGGTACCCAAGGGGGGGCTCCCCTATTCCTCAAAGAAGGGAAGTAGGCAATGGGGGAGGTTTACAAGGGGTGGACTGGGAAGAGAGGAGGGAGTGGTTTGTGATTGGGATGTAAAATGAAATTTTACAAAAGAAAAACATAGATTTAGGTCTTTATACAGTTTGAGAATTTACTCAAAAACAATCAACTCACAAAGTATAGCAGTTCAATGACAGCACTTTCCTTAATAACTCTTATCGAAATAAACAAAACTTATTTTATTTAAATTTTACTTACCAATATTAACTCTTTAAACACACACACACACACCTGCATATGCACTAAAGGCCATAGAAGATTTCAAGAGGTTTTGAGATCTTGAGAAGCAGAGAAGTTAATAGAAATGAAAATATGGTAGGTGAGACAAGCAACTAGCTATATGTCTCTTGAGAGGAATTCTCCTCCTATTGATCCTCAATTGCCTAGTGGATAGCTAGAGGATATATCAGTGGAGGCCATCACCATTGTAACACAAAGGATTCACATCTTTATGGGGCTCAGGTGAGAGAATTATATCTTCCTTGTCTCTATGTGTCAAAATAGTTCTCAGGCCTGGTTTATCTGACATGATTTTATTACACATATGTGACTCAAAATGTCAGCTCATCCTAATAAATTTATATACTGGCATTCTCTTCATTCTCAGGAATTAGTCAGTTATTTCTCTGAGCTTTGGTGATGGGGCCAGATAGCATCATCCATATGTCTACTAACGTTTGAGTCGTCTTCCACCCACAGAATGTAGTCAGAAGCTCCTTGCAATATGGGAGCTATCAGGGCAAGGCCCAGTCTGAAATACCACTGTTTTATAATTTATTTTGTTTTTTGTTTTGTTTATAGTAACTTAAGGCAGAGTGATCTAAACTTATACCAGCTATTAATTTTTATTTGCTTTTCTCTATTTATCCTGACCTGTGCCAAAAGCATTTGTCTGATTTGCATCAGAAAAATCTCAACAGTACCACAGATATTGTCTGAGAGATACATGGTGCCATCCTAACTTCTAATTTTATGCTAAAACATATTTAGAATCAAGATGAATACAGCCTTGAGCATATTTACACATAACACATTTTCTTTGGTGGTCTTTCAGTGTTTTAAGCCATAAAATATGAAATTTGACTTATTCAAGAAAAATAAGTCATGAAATATCACAATAATATTTTTCAAAGATCTAAATGCTACTTCAAGTGGTAACAAAGTTTTTCATTGCTAGAAATATTTTTTAAGTTTATAAATGATATCATTTATGTAAATGGGAAACGTGATATGCCATGTAAGATTAATTTACATAAAAAACATCATAAATGTTGTATAAATTATAAATCATATATTTATGTGTATGTGTGTATATATATATTCCCCTATTTTATACCAAGTTTCCCTTAGAACTTCTACTTATAAATACTGATACTGAAAGTGTGGCTATTCTATCCATCAAAATATGGGTGTAGCCTGGCAGTGTTGGCACATGCCTTTAATCCCAGCATTTAGGAGGCAGAGGCAGGCCGATTTCTGAGTTCAAGGACAGCTTGGGCTACAGAATGAGTTCCAGGACAGCCAGGGGTATACAGAGAAACCCGGTTTCAACAAACTTATTATATATATATATATATATATATATATATATATATATATATATATATATATATATATATATACATATACATGTGTGTGTCTGTAAAGTTTAATTCTGCATAGGTAAACAAACCAAGATGAGGATTTTGTGTGCAAATAGAACTTTGAAGGTAAAAAATAAAGTTAACCTCTCTTGAGGAATATCCTAAAAATTTCAAGAAGTACAAAGAGACATTCACTCAACCATGTGGAGAAAGAACAAAGCCTATAAGCAAGCGAAAAGGATAGATATAAGTTAACAAATCCTCACAGTATTTGTGTCTGTTCCTCCCTTAAGCCCAGTTGGATTCTTGTTTTTGAGTCTCATGAAATTCCTCACTTTCCTAGTATTCCCCTATATTCTTACTACTATTTCACTCATATGCCTTCTGCTTGCAAGCCAATAATTACATAAATTGTCCCATTAAAAATACAAAATTTCTCCCCAGAGAATTATTTATTATAAATGAAAATTAATAGTGGGTTTTTAAAAATAAGTTTAACATTAGTATATGAGCAGATATGAGACATTGTGGACTAATGGGTGACGAGGGATAGAATGTTTGGCTGTACACCTAAGTCTAGGACTATCAATTACAAAATGACTTAGATTTAGCATCATGTGAGCTTAGATAACAAAACAAAACTCAGCTTGTGGAAGCAAATTATTTTGAATTCAAAATCAATTTATGAGTTAGAACTAGAAATATCAAAACAAAAAAAAAATAAGAAGTGATATCTAGTGAATAGACTGAGGTCTTGAAGGCTGAGAAAAGGAAATCAGAGAATGTGTGGTTAAGGTATTTGGTCAATAGGTCAAAACAAATAGATCTGCTACAAGGAGCAGAATCTTTACTGTTAGTATAGGGATGGTAGAAAAACTTTAGGAATTAAACAGAAAAGGGATGATGAACTAGGAATCTAGAGACAGCAATACTCAGACCAGAAGAGGCAGATAGATTTCCACTGAAAAAGAAAAATAGAATGATTGAGGAGAGTCATTAGGTTAATAAAGGTCTGTCCCACAATGCCAGCTCTGTCTGTTTTATAGACATAATACTTCATAAGCCTGGACTGATCTGCATTGCAGAGAGAACATTAGTTAGATGTGACCTTTATTTTTCTCTACCACTTAGGCTTTACAGGCTGTCCACCCTGTGTCTTCTTGTCAAGAATACATTTGGTAAAAACATTGAACATAAGAATAAATGTGACCCTTCAGTATCTGTCTGTAAAAACAAAAGATAAAGATTAATCGATTCATCATGGATTGTACAGGACCCACACAGTGAAGTGAAACAGGTACTTTAGAAAGTTTTCAAGAGAGAGGCCACTAAGGATTCATTTGCTCTCCAGTCATTCTCCTTAGACATGAACACTTCTGACATATCTGTGAGAGGAGACTCAGAGGGGAAAACATCAGTCATGGAAAATAAACTAAATGTGTTTTGGATTTCCAAACACTTTTCAAATGTATGTGCTTTAGTAAACATGAACAAATCTCTCTGCCTCCTTAAAGTACAGTTAGGTTGAATTTACTCATATTCAGTGTATTTAAAATTAAAAATGCTTTATTTCCTTTCATTTCTAAAACCAGTCAAGAACCAAATGTTCTGCAGTTGTTTAATAAGTAACCGATTAAGATGAGGTTTCTCTTCTCTACTGCAGCTTTTAAATGAAAACAAAGCAAATATGACAATCTACAATAACAGAAAGGTTTGAAACAAAAGCAAAAATGGTTCTATGAACATACATAGAAACATCTTGGAGATATAAGAACGAAGGATCTGTCTTTACTAATTTTCTGTACTGGTGTACTTATTTTAATGAAAATTAGGGTTTCTTGTAGAGATCTCTCTCTCTTTTTTTTTCAACTAGGGGATTTTTAAGACTACAAACAAAAAAACAATGCTATGTAGCTTATTGTTTAAAAGCATTGATTCAAGAACGACATCCCAATTGTGTGTCTGTTTTACCTCTCTAAGGTGAAAAATACCAGACAAAAAAATAATTAAAAAGGAAATCAGCCCAAGGTGGGAAAAACTCTGTTAAGAAAATAGAAAAAGGGTCTAAATGATAACAAGGGGTGTGCAAGGTGAATCAATGCTGCCGACTGGGCTCAGTTGGCCCATCAACCCACGGGCGAATCAGGGTTTTGGTACTCAGGTGGATAAGAAGTTGGCAAAAAGTGACAAAGAGACACTGACACAGAGAGTGCTATATCTGAATGTAATGTCTCAAAGCGAGCATCAGACTTATATTACAGAAGTTAACAAAGAAGATAGGTGACACATCAGCCAAGGTACATTGAAGTTATCTGACACAAAACAGAGAAATGCATACATAAAGATTGGCAGGAACCAGGCAGTGGTTACAACTGAGATAAAAGGCAGGCCTTTCTAAAGTCAGCCATTAGGGAACCAGGTGAGGAGTTCACACCCTAGTCACAATTTATGGTATTCTTCTGAGCCTTGTGAAAGCTTGCACCAGGGAGTTCTGCTCTTGCTAACCTTTTCATGAATGATGAAATACTGTAGTTCCACAAACCTCCTTTTTCCTAGACCATTGTAAATTCCTGCATATGGAAGTGACTTGGCTGTTGTTCTAATTTTACTTTGTAGAACTTGGCCTGAGATTTCTAGCTCTTAGCCAGGAAACTGCAATATCTGATTTCTTTCACTGTATATCAACACTGCAGTCATTTCATCTGAATGAGTAGCATTACATATAATATAACATCAACTATCCTATCGCAAGGACAAATCTGGAGCATTCCTTGTGTAGGATGCTAAGACTCCAGGAGACTAAGTTTCCATGAAACTTTTTGCCTCAAGACTGCATCCAAGCTTTTTGGCTTGCCATGAAAACTTCACTGGAGTGGGTGTGGCAAAGCAGTATCATAAAGAGGAGATTTCAAGGGCTAGTTGACTAATAGGGTGACTTTAAGAGAATACCCAAACAGAATGAACACCAGGAAGACAACTCTCTGCCATACTCACCCCACTCCTCCCTCCTTCATCCTCAACTTTTCTAATATTTCTTCTTCCAAACACAACCTAAGCAACAAAGATTGTTAGCCCAAAGAAAAGACAATATTTTTTTTAGTAATACTACAGATAATTTAGCCAAAACAACATCTCAGTAGGAAAAGAGTTGTCTTGCAAGCATAAGATCCTGAGTTAATATCTCTGACACTTATATTAAAAGATAGCAGTGGCTACATACTAGTTCACTCACACCCATGGGGAAGCAAAGACAGCATCTCTGAGCCTCTTTGGCCAGATAGTTTAGCCTTTCTGTGAGTTCCAGTTTTAGGGAGAGTGTCCATATGAACAAATAAGGTGTGGACAAATGATTGGTGGTAAACTCAAAATGTCAACTTCCGACCTGTTGCCTTCACACTCTCATGCAAAGAAATACACACTTGAATGCACACATAAATCACACATGCTCAGTTATTTTATGTGCATGTGCATGTGTAGAGGTTATGCTCTCAAAATGCACACGTGGAAGTCAGAGAACAGTTTTTAAAGGTTTGTTTTCTCCATCCATCATGGAAATTTCAAGAACTAAATTCAGGTACTCAGATTCTGTAGCATTGATTTTAAACTCGAAGCCATTGTAATGATATCACAACTTTAAAAAGCAGAAACAATAAATGAGGAATAATAAGAAGGACAGGGCATACTACCAAGACCAATTCATTCATATATATGTACAGCATCCTATGATAGAATAATATTTTGTGGTGGTAATGAAGGCAAACATGTAAGGACAAGCTTCCAGGGATTCTGGAACACAAAGATCAAGTGTAAAGATGATAATCACTAAATTTAGGAAACTAAACTATACAGATGCCTGTGATAATAGGAGAAGAAACATATAAACTAAATCTGGGTGATAGGAAACATGTCTAGGTATATGTATTATACAGGAATATTTGATAAACATAGATGTTATAATTTTTAAAGACACAGGAGAAAAGAGAAGTTCTAAGAAAAATGGAAAACTAAGACTGATGGTAAAAACTAGAACAACTGCTAAGTTCAACAATAAAGATTAAATGCTTAACACGCTCACTAATGAAGGGAAGTTATTCCAGTAAACAGTTTTGTTGGTTTGTTTAATTTTTATACTTTTGCATCTGCTTTGTACTTTCTCACCATACTGATAATTCTGAGTAATATAGTTATATTAATTATATTTCCATAACCCAATCCTCTTCCCTGTCCCTCTCCCTTTCCCTCTGCTCCTCCCTTCCTCTCTCTCTCTCTCTCTCTCTCTCTCTCTCTCTCTCTCTCTCTCTCTCTCTCTCTCTCTCTTGCTCAAACTGAAAAATCTGTGATCAACTGACAACCACAATTAGTAATCTCAGGAGCACTGTGTCTTCACACTTGTACAGGTGCATCATAAAGGTAAGAAATTTCAATTAAGATCTCTAAATGTACAGAAATTAGTATAGATGTTGACGTTAATGTTAAGCTTATTAACATTTCAATATATATGTATATATATTAAGTCCTATATGCACCAACAAAACATGGGAGTGAATACATTAGAATAAATTAATATTCAGATGATCTTTACAGAAAGATTATTAAAATGTCTTCATGTTTCTTTCATGTTTTCAGCTAACAACAAAGTACATACATTATTATATGTTAAAAAGTAATTGTGGCATATAGCAACACATAAAAACAATTATATTAAATAAAAGATACTCAGCATAAAAATTATGTATTAAAAGATACCAGTTGTATGACATTTCAGAAAGGTCAAACTCATAAAAATTCAGTCTAAATATAGACCAATTGCTGGCTGCCAAGAACTTGGTGTAGGAAGGATTAACTACAAAGGGACATGAAGGAACTTTTTGATATGCTGAAAATGTTCGAAAAGTGTACTGTACATGTCTTACAGCTCATAAAATTTAATATTACAAGTGGGTGAAATTTACTGGATATAAATTATGATTCAGTAAACCCACCTCAAACTGAACTTGTTTTGCTCTTTGTTACTTGCCCCCAATGTATCATGAACATCAACATAGCTCCAAAAGTGATTATTTAATTGTTTCTTCAAGTCTATTGAACTATTTTAGAACTTTCCAAGAAGCAACCAAACATAGAGACAACAGAATAAACATTGGCTTAGAGAAAAGGCATCACTGTATGCCAATGTTATTTAAATTTATAAACTAGTTTTAGTTACTTTCTCATGATTGTTTTTGCTAATGCCTAGCCAGTGTCTTCTGAACATATCAACAGTTCCATTTTCTTCACTTGTTTGGCTTTGACAACTTTTCATATTTATTTATTTTTTTATTTTTTAAAATGGGAAATACATTTTTTCTCACATAATATATCCTGATTTGTTTCCGCTTCCTCTACTGCCCCCAGTTCCTCTTTGCCTCTCTTCCCATTCTGACTCTCATTACAAAACAAACAAGCTTCTAAGAGATAATAATAACATATAACAAAATATAATAGTAGAAAACATGCCCCTAAACTCTCAGTTATCTCTCCAATACCTAGTCTTTAGGAACAGCAAGGAAGAGAGAGAATTAAGTTATGCTAGAATGCTGAAAGAGTAATGGGGAATGTACTTTGAGTGAGAGAAGACAACGGAGTCATGTATGTTCTTGGAGGTTATATCCACAAATTTGGTACTGTTAACCATTGGGACAGTTTTACAGGATCTGATTTTCAGGTTATCAGATTGACTTTGGTTAATGTATTGGGTGGAGAATGAGGAAATAAGAATGTGACCAATGAGAAAGAACTGTCTAGTTTTATTTCACCCTTTTTTTTCTTACCAAATAAGTTTTTAATTTTTAATGCAATTACAAACATTTCTAAAACAAATTTATTTAGATCTTCATGCATCTAGCAAAATCCATGCATTTGAGGTTGATTGTGCAATTAGTTTTGAAAACTTATACCAATGTAATTATACTTTATTCTACAGTATGCACATTTTTCATTTTATTCAACATGTCTAAATGATTTCTTGAACTCAGTTCCTACATCTCTTATAGCAGGTAAATAGAGAAGTGACTTCTATGATTGGATTAGTTTTATATGATTTTGAACCTGAAAGTATAACCATTTTTTATAGACACTCATGTATATGATTTATATATTCAAACATTTTTTCATATACTCATGTACAAATGTATACATGTTCCTGTTTGTATCAAGGCGTCGTATTTCTCTATAATATCAGTATTTTTTTCAAATTTTATTAGATATTTTCTTCATTTAATTTCAAGTGTTATCCAGAAAGTTCCCTGTATCCTCCCCCCTCCCGGCCCTGCTCCCCTACCCATCCGCTCCCACTTCTTGGCCCTGGCGTTCCCCTGTATTGGGGCATATAAAGTCTGCATGACCAAGGAGCCTTTCTTCCCACTGATGGCCAACTAGGCCATCCTCTTCTATATATGCAGCTAGAGACATGAGCTCAGGGGTTACTAGTTAGTTCATGGTTAGTCTTCCACCTAGAGGGTTGAAGACCCCTTCAGCTCCTTCGGTACTTTCTCTAGCTCCTTCTTCCTTGAGAACCCTGTGTTCCATCTAATAGCTGACTGTGAGCTTCCACCTCCATGTTTGCCAGGCATTGGTATATTTTCCCCTGAGACCACTATATCCGGGCCCTTTCAGCACCATCTTGCTGGCATATGCTATAGTGTCTAGGTTTGGTGGCTGATTGTGGGATGGATCCCTGGCAGCCGCAGTCATTGGGTCCATCCTTTGGATTCAGCTTCACACATGACCTCTTTAACTCTTTCAATGTGTGCTTTGTTCTTAATTCTAGGAAGGGGTGACGTGTCCACATTTTGATCTTCCTTCTTCTTGAGTATCAAGTGTTTAGTAAATTGTATCTTGGGTAGTCTAGGTTTCTGGGCTAAGATCCACATATCAGTGAGTATATGTTATGTGAGTTCTTTTGTGAATGGGTTACTTCACTCAGGATGATGGTCTCCAGACCCATCCATTTGCCTAGGAATTTCATATATTTATTGTTTTTAATAGCTGAGTAGTACTCCATTGTGTAAATATACCAAAATTTTTGTATCCATTCCTCTGTTGAGGGACATCTGGGTTCTTTCCAGTTTCTGGCTATTATGAATAAGGCTGCTATGAACATAGTGGAACATGTGTCCTTGTTACCAGATGGAATATCTTCTGGATATATGCCCAGTAGGGGTATTGCAGGATCTTCCAGTAGTACCATGTCCAATTTTCCGAGGAACCGCCAGACTGATTTCCAGAGTGGTTGAACAAGCTTGCAGTCCCACCAACAATGGAGGAGTGTTCCCCTTTCTCCACATCCACGCCAGCATCGGTTGTCACCTGAATTTTTGATCTTAGCCATTCTTACTGGTATGAAGTAGAATCTCAGGGTTGTTTTGATCTGCATTTCCCTGATGATTAAGGATGTTGAACATTTTTTCAAGTGCTTCTCAGCCATTCGGTATTCCTCAGTTGAGAATTCTTTGTTTAACTCTGTGCCCCAAATTTTAATGGGGATATTTGATTTTCTGGTGTCCACCTTCTTGAGTTCTTTATATATATTGGATATCGGTCCCCTATCTGATTTAGGATTGGTAAAGATCCTTTCCCAATCAGTTGGTGGCCCTTTTGTCCTGTTGACAGTATTTTTTGTCTTACAGAAGCTTTGCAACTTTGTGAGGTCCCATTTGTAAATTCTTGATCTTACTGACAAGCCTTTGCTGTTTTGTTCAGGAATTTTTTCCCAGTGCCCATATCATCGAGGCTTTTCCCCCTTTCTCCTCTATTAGTTTCAGTGTCTCTGGTTTTATGTGGAGGTCCTTCAACCACTTAGACTTGACCTTAGTGCAAGGAGATAAGAATGGATCAATTCCCAGTCTTCTACATGACAGCTCCCAGTTGTGCCAGCACCATTTGTTGAAAAGTCTGTCTTTTTTCAACTGGATAGTTTTAGTTCCCTTGTCAAAGATCAGGTGAACATAGGTGTGTGGATTCATTTCTGGGTCTTCGATCCTATTCCATTGATCTGCCTGTCTGTTGCTGTACCAGTACCATGCAGATTTGTTATGATTGCTCTGTAGTACAGCTTGAGGTCAGGCATGGTGATTCCACCAGAGGTTCTTTTATTGTTGAGAAGAGTTTTAGCTAGTCTCGGTTTTTTGTTATTCCAGATGAACTTGCTAATTGTCTTTTCTAGATCCTTGAAGAATTGAGTTGGAATTTTGATGGGGATTGCATTGAATCTGTAAATATTTTTGGCATGATAGCCATTTTTACTATATTGATTCTGCCAATCCATGAGCATGGGAGTTCCTTCCATCTTCTGAGATCTTCCTCAATTTCTTTCTTCAGAGACTTGAAGTACTTGTCATACAAATTTTTCACTTCCTTCTTAAGAGTCACTCCAAGATATTTTATATTGTTAGTGACTATTGTGAAGGGTGATGTTTCACTGATCTCTTTCTCAGCCACTTCATCCTTTGTATAGAGAAAGGCCATCGATTTGTTTGAGTTAATTCTATATCCAGCTACTGCACTAAAGCTGTTTATCAGGTTTAGGAGTTCTCTGGTGGAGTTTTGCGGGTCACTTATATATACTATCATATCATCTGAAAATAGTGATAATTTAAGTTCTTCCTTTCCAATTTGTATCCCCGTGACCTCCTTTTGTTGTCGAATCGCTCTGGCTAGGACTTCAAGTACTATATTGAATAGGTAGGGAGAAAGTGGGCAGCCTTGTCTGGTCCCTGATTTTAGTGGGATTGCTTCCAGTTTCTCTCCATTTAGTTTGATGTTGGCCACTGGTTTGCTGCAGATTGCTTTTATCATGTTTAGGTAAGGGCCTTAAATTCCTGATCTTTCCAAGACCTTTATCATGAATGGGTGTTGGATTTTGTCAAATGCTTTCTCAGCATCTAAGGAGATGATCATGTGGTTTTTATCTTTGAGTTTGTTTATACAGTGTATTACATTGATGGATTTCCGTATATTAAACCATCCCTGCATTCCTGCGATGAAGCCTACTTGGTCATGATGGATGATCGTTTTGATGTGTTCTTGGATTCGGTTGGCGAGAATTTTGTTGAGTATTTTTGCGTCGATAGTCATAAGGGAAATTGGTCTGAAGTTCTCTATCTTTGTTGTGTCTTTATGTGGTTTAGGTATCAGAGTAATTGTGGCTTCATAGAATGAATTGGGTAGTGTACCTTCAGATTCTATTTTGTTGAATACTTTGAGAAGAACTGGAACTAGGTCTTCTTTGAAGGTCTGATAGAACTCTGCACTAAACCCATCTGGTCCTGGNTGGTAAATGAGAGTTTTGCTGGGTATAGTAGCCTGGGCTGGCATTTGTGTTCTCTTAGTGTCTGTATAATCTCTGTCCATGATCTTCTGGCTTTCATAGTCTCTGGTGAGAAGTCTGGAGTAATTCTGATAGGCCTGCCTTTATATGTTACTTGACCTTTTTCCCTTGCTGCCTTTAATATTCTGTCTTTATTTAGTGCGTTTGTTGTTCTGATTATTGTGTGTCGGGAGGAATTTCTTTTCTGGTCCATCCTATTTGGAGTTCTATAGGCTTCTTGTATGTTTATGGGCATCTCATTCTTTAGGTATTGCAAGTTTTCTTCTATTATTTTGTTGAAGATATTTGCTGGCCCTTTAGTTTGATAGTCTTCCTTCTCATCTACTCCTATTATCCTTAAGTTTAGTCTTCTCATTGTGTCCTGGATTTGCTGGATATTTTGTGTTAGGATCTTTTTGCATTTAGCATTTTCTTTGATTGTCTTGTCTATGCTCCCTATAGAATCTTCTGTGCCTGAGATTCTCTCTTCTATGTCTTGTATTCTGTTGCTGATGCTCATATCTATGGTTCCTGATTTTTTCCCTATGGTTTCTATCTCCAGGGTTATCTCCTTTTGTTTTTTCTTAATTGTTTCTACTTCCATTTTTAGGTCCTGGATGGTTTTGTTCCATTCCATCACCTGTTTGGTATTCTTTTCCTGTAACTCTCTAAGTATTTCCTCTTTAAATGCTTCTAGTTGTTTATCTTTGTTTTCCTGTAACTCTCCTAGTTTTTCCTCTTTAAATGCTTCTAGTTGTTTATCTGTGTTTTCCTGTAATTCCTTCTTATAGTCCTCCATCATCATCATGACCAGTTTCTTTATATCCATGTCCTGCTTTTCTGGTGTGCTGTTGTATCTAGGACTTGATGTGGTGGGTGAGTTTGGGTCTGGTGATGCCAAGTACCCTTGGATTCTGTTGCTTCTGTTCTTATGCTTGCCTCCTGCCATCTCTGCCCGAGGATACCTGGCATTGGTGCAGACCAGAAAGAACCCGCTGTTTTGCCCTGGGCCTTTATCAATCTCCTGGCTGATGTCTCAAGTTCCACGAGATTGGGCCGGAACAGAGGCTGTGTTCACCTGCTCACCTCAGGTCCCAAGATAGCTTGAGGAGTCCCGAAAGACCCTAGGAGAGTGCACAGCACCTGTGGCCTGAGACCCAATCTGGTGCTGGGGGGGCCAGACCAGACCGAAAGGGAGGGGCTGTTCTGCCCTGGGCCACTATCAATCTCCTGGCTGGTGTCTCAGGTTCCACGAGATTGGGCTAGAACAGAGGCTTTGTCCCCCTGCTCACTTGAGGTCCCCAGACAGCTTGGTGGGTCCCGAAGGAGCCTAAGAGAGTGCACAGCACCAGAGGCCCAAGCCCTGAGCTCCTGATATGATCTTAAAGTCCTGGGAGTTGCTGGGCTCAGAGGAAAGGTGGCGGGGGTGGGGGGTGCTCTGGCTGGGAGAGGCCCAGCCTCCTGTGGGGCGGAGTTCTTGGATCCTGCCCCTGAGGGCAACTGCTGACCCACTGCTCCCAACACCACCTCTGCACTGCACTCACAGGTAACCCCGATGTGATCTTAAAGTCCTGCGGTGTGTGAAGCGCAGGACAGGCCCTAGCTGTGTTCGCTGGGCTCAGAGGAAAGATGGCAGGCTATTTCACCCTTTTTATGATTTACCTATTTTTACTTTTTGTGTTTATGTATTTTGGCTATATCAATTTTGTTTTCCATGTATGCCCACATGCACACTAGAACTGGAGTTACAGATAGTTCTTAGCTTCCATGTGGGTGCTAGGAACTCAGCCTAGGACTCTTTCAAGAACAGCAAGTACTCTTAACTGCTGAGCTATTTCTATAATCCTTGCTTTATTTTAAAATGAAAACAATCTTTCATATGTATATATTTCATGTGACTTCTAACCACATTGCATGTCTTAAGCTCCTCTATAAAAGGTTGAAATATTGAATATATATATATATATATATATATATATATATATATATATATATATATATATATAATTCAAAACTATGTTAAGATTTCTTCAAGTGGAGACCCAGGGCAGAAGTCTCTTCCAGTCTGCGCCAGCACCTGGTCACCTTGGGCGCGGGGTCTGCGGACACCCCCACAGTCCCTAGAGGACTCTCCACGCATTCTTGGGACCACTGCTGAGTGAAACTCAACTTCTGTTCCAATCCAATCACAGGACCCAAGACAGCATTGGGGAAGCAGAGGATCCGCCAGACCAGGGGCATAGGTCCCTTCAGGTCAGCACCAGTGCCAGGTCACTTTGGGCGCAGGGTGGGCGGACACCCCCATTGTCCCTAGAGGACTCTCCATGCGATCTTGGGACCACTGGTGAGTGGAGTACAACATCTGATCCAATCCAATCACTCAGGACCTGAGACAGCATTAGGGAGGCAAATAATCTGCCAGACCAGAGGCACAAATCCCTTCTGGTCTGCACTAACACCTGGTCACCTTGGGTGCAGAGTCTGCAGACACCCCCAAGGTCCCTAGAGGACTCTCAACACTATCTTGGGTTCAGGGCTGAGTGGAATGCACCTTCTGTTCCAATCCAATTGCAGGACCTGAGACAGCATTGGGGAAGCAGAGGGGGCGCAGTGTTGGCAGACACCTCCACAGTCCCTAGAGTACTCTCCTCGCGGGCTTGGGACCACTGCTGTGTGGGGCACAACATCTGTTCCAATCAAATTGCATGGGACATGAGACAGCGTTAAGGAGACAGAGAATCATCCAGACCCAGGGCAGACATCCCTTCCGGTCTGCTCCAGCACCTTGTCACCTTGGACACGGAGTCAGCGGTCACCCTCAAGGTCCCTAGAGTACTCTCCACACATTCTCGGGACCACAGTTTCACGCTCTTCGAAGGAGATACCACTCCCAGGCAGTGTAACACTTCCAGGATCCTAGGACAACAGTATCCCAGGAAAACAGGAGATGGGTCACACTAGTATTTCAGGGTATCATTGGAACCTGACTGATAAGAACTCAGACACACCCAGAATCTCAGGTTCACAGGAGCCCACATTCAAAGGATCACAGTGATAGATGGACTCTGAGGAGTCTAGAATCAACTGGGATTATAAGAGGGACAGGCTCCAATCAGGTATATTAAGAACAGCAAGCACTTGAGATAATCAGATGGTAGGAGGCAAGTGTAAGAACAGAAGCAACAGAAACCAAGGTTACTTGGCATCATCAGAACCAAACTCTCCCACCATGGCATGTACTGGATATACCATCACACCAGAAAAGCAAGACATGGATCTAAAGTCACTTCTCATGATGATGATGGAAGAATTTAAGAAGGAAATAGAGGAAAACACAGGTAAACAAATAGAAGCATTTAAAGAAGAAACACTTAGAGAGTTACAGGAAAACAATACCAAACAGGAGATGGAATTGAACAAAAATATCCAGGACCTAAAGATGGAAGTAGAAACAATAAAGTAAAACAAAAAGGAAATAAACCTGGAGAAAGAAACCATAGGAAAGAAACCAGGAACCATAGATATGAGCATCAGCAACAGAAGACAAGAGATGGAAGAGAGAATCTCAGGTGCAGAAGATTGCATAGGGATCATGGAAACAACAATCAAAGAAAACACAAAATGCAAAAAGGTCCTAACTCAAACTATCCAGGAAATCCAGGAAAAAATGAGTCGACCAAACCTAAGGATAATAGGAGTAGATGAGAATGAATATTTTCAACTTAAAGGGCCAGCAAATATCTTCAACAAAATTATAGAAGAAAACTTCCCATACCTAAAGAAAGAGATGCCCATAAATATACAAGAAGCCTACAGAAATCCAAATAAACTAGACCATAAAAGAAATTCCTCCAACACATAATAATCAGAATGACAAATGCATTAAATAAAGACAGAATATTAAAAGCAGTAAAGGAAAAAGGTCAGGTAACATAAAGGCAAGCCTATTAGAATTACTCCAGTCTTCTCACCAGAGACTATGAAAGCCAGAAGATCCTGGACAGATGTTATGCAGACCCTAAGAAAACACAAATGCCAGCCCAAGTTACTATACCCAGCAAAACTCTCAATTACCATAGATGGAGAAACCAAAGTATTCCATTACAAAACCATATTCACACAATATCTTTTCACAAATCCAGCCCATCAAAGGATAATAACAGAAAAACACCAATACAAGGACAGAAACTATGCCCTAGAAAAAGCAAGAAAGTAATCTTTCTACAAACCTAAATGATCATAGCCACAAGAACAGAATCCCAACTTTAACAACAAAAATGACATGAAGCAACAATTACTTTTCTTTAATATCTCTCAATATCAATGGACTCAATTCACCAATAAAATGACATAGACTAACAGACTGGCTCCACAAACAGGACCCAACATTTTGCTGCTTACAGGAAACACACCTCAGGAAAACAGACAGACACAGTCAAAGTATCAGAAGCTATGAAACAAATGGATTTAACAGATATCTACAGAACATTTTATCCTTTAAAAAAAGGATATAACTTCTTCTCAGCACCTCATGGTGCCCTCTCAAAAATTGACCATATAATTGGCCGCAAAGCAGGCCTCAACAGATACAAAAATATTGAAATTCTCCAATGCATCCTATCACATCACCATGGACTAAGACTGATCTTCAACAACAACATAAATAAGAGAATGCCAACATTCACATGGAAACTGAACAACACTCTACACAATGATAACTTGGTCTAGGAAGAAATAAAGAAAGAAATTAAAGACTTTTTAGAATTTAACGAAAATGAAGCCACAACATACCCAAACTTATGGGACACAATGAAAGCATTCCTAAAAGGGAAACTCATAGCTCTGAGTGCCTCCAAAAAGAAACTGGAGAGAACATACACTAGCAGCTTGACAGCACACCTTAAAGATCTAGAACAAAAGGAAGCACCCAAGAGGAGTAGACAACAGGAAATAATCAAACTCAGGGCAAAATCAACCAAGTAGAAAAAGAATTATTCAAAAATCAACCAAAACAGGAGCTGGATCTTTGAGAAAATCAACAAGATAGATAAAACCTTAGCCAGACTCACTAGAGGGCACAAGAACAGTATCCTAATTACCAAAATCAGAAATGAAAAGGGAGACATAACAACAGATCCTGAAGAAATTCAAAACACCGTCAAATACTTCTACAAAAGATTATATTCAACAAAACTGGAACACCTGAATGAAATGAACAAATTTCTAGACAGATAACAAGTACAAAAGTTAAAGCAGTATCAGAATAATGACCTAAACACTCCTATATCCCCTAAAGAAATCAAAGCAGTCATTAATAGTGTTCCAGCCAAAAAAGCCCAGGACCAGATGGGTTTAGTGCAGAGTTCTATCAGACCTTCAAAGAAGACCTAATTCCAGTTCTTCTCAAAATATTCAACAAAATAGAAACTGAAGGTACTCTTCCCAATTCATTCTATGAAACCACAATTACCCTGATACCTAAACCACATAAAGAAACAACAAAGATAGAGAACTACAGACCAATTTCCCTTATGAATATCAATGCAAACATACTTAATAAAATTCTAGCTAACAGAATCCAAAAACATATCAAAACATTCATCCATCATGACCAAGTATGCTTCATTCCAGGAATGCAGGGATGGTTTAATATATGGAAATCCATCAACGTAATCCACTATATAAATAAACTCAAAGAAAAAAACCACATGGTTATCTCATTAGATGCTGAGAAAACATATGACAAGATCCAACAGCCATTCATAATGAAAGTCTTGGAAATATAAGGAATTCAAGGCCCATACCTAAACATAATAAAAGCAATCTACAGCAAACCAGTAGCCAACATCAAAGTAAATGGAGAGAAGCTGGAAGCAATCCCACTAAAGTCAGGGACTAGACAAGGCTGCCCACTTTCTCCCTACCTATTCAATATATTACTTGAAGACCTAGCCAGAGCAATTCGACAACAAAAGGAGGTCAAGGGGATACAAATAGGAAAGGAAGAAGTCAAAGTATCACTATTTGCAGATGATAGGATAGTATATATAAGTGACCCTAATAATTCCACCAGAGAACTCCTAAACCTGATAAACAGCTTCAGCGCAGTAGCTGGATATATAATTAACTCAAACATATCAGTAGCCTTTCTCTATACAAAGGATAAATGGGCTGAGAAAGAAATAAGGGCAACAACACCCTACACAATATTCACCAAGCATATAAAATATATTGGTGTGATACTAACTAAGGAAGTGAAAGTTTGTATGATAAGAACTTCAAGTCTGAAGAAAGAAATCCAAGAAGATCTCAGAAGACTGAAGGGTCTCCCATGCTCATGGATTAGCAGGATCAATATAGTAAATATGGCTATCTTGCCTAAAGCAATCTACAGATTTAATGTAGTCCCCATCAAAATTCCTACTCAATTCTTCACTGAGTTAGAAAAGACAATTTACAAATGCATCTGGAATAATAAAAAACCTAGGATAGCAAAAACTATTCTCAACAATAAAATAACCTCTGGTGGAATCACCATTCCTGACCTCAAGCTGTACTACAGAGCAATTATAATAAAAACTGCATGGTACTGGTACAGCGACAGAAAGGTAGATCAATGGAATAGAATTGAAGACCCAGAAATGAACCCACACACCCATGATCACCTTATCTTTGACAAGGGAGCTAAAACCATCCAGTTGAAAAAAGACAGCATTTTCAACAAAAGGTGCTGGGACAACTGGCAGTTATTATGTAGAAGAATGGGAATTGATCCATTCTTATCTCCTTGTACTAAGGTCAAGACTAAGTGGTTCAAAGAACTCTACATAAAACCAGAGACACTGAAACTTATAGAGGAGAAAGTGGGGAAAAGCCTTGAAGATATGGGCACTGGGGAAAAATTCCTGAATAGAACAGCAATGGCTTGTGCTGTAACATCAAGAATTAACAAATGGGACCTCATAAAATTGCAAAGCTTCTGTAAGGCAAAAGACACTCTCAATAAGACAAAAAGGCCACCAACATATTGAGAAAGGATCTTTACCAACCATAAATCAGATAGGGGACTAATATCCAATATATATAAAGAACTCAAGAAGGTGGACTCCAGAAAATCAAATAACCCCATTAAAAAATGGGGCACTGAGCTAAACAAAGAATTCTCAACTGAGGAATACCGAATGGCTGAGAAGCACCTGAAAAAATGTTCAACATCCTTAATCATCAGGGGAATGTAAATCAAAACAACCCTGAGATTCCACCTCATACCAGTCGGAATGGCTAAGATCAAAAATTAAGGTGACAGAGGATGCTAGCGAGGATGTGGAGAAAGAGGAAAACTCCTCCATTGTTGGTGGGATTACAAGCTTTGCATCCACTCCAGAAATCAGTCTGGCAGTTCCTCCGAAAATTGGACATAGTACTACAGGAAGATCTTGTAATCCCTCTCCTGGGAATATACCCAGAAGATGTTCCAAGTAGTAATAAGGACACATGCTCCACTATGTTCATAGCAGCCTTACTTTTAATAGCCAGAAGCTGGAAAGAACCCAGATGTCCCTCAACAGAGGAATGGATACAGAAAATGTACATATACACAATGGAGTACAAGTCAGCTATTAAAAACAATAAATTTATGAAATTCCTAGGCAAATGGATGGATCTAGATGGTATCATCCTGAGTGAGGTAAACCAATCACAAAAGAACTCACATAACATGTACTCACTAATCAGTGGATATTAGCCCAGAAACTTAGAATACCCAAGATACAATTTATGAAACACATGAAACTCAAGAAGAACGAAGCCCCCAAAATGTGGACACTTGGCCCCTTCTTAGAATTAGGAACAAAACATACATGGAAGGAGTTTCAGAGATCAAGTGTGGCGCTGAGACAAAAGGATGGACCAACTGGTGACTGCTGCAGCCAGGGATCCTTCTGAAAATCAGCCACCAAATGCAGACACTATTGCATATGCCAACAAGATTTTGCTGAAAGGGCCCTCATATAGCTATCTCTTGTGAGGCTATGCCAGTGCCTGGAAAACAGAAGTGGATGCTCACAGTCAGCTATTGGATGGAACATAGGGCCCCCAATGGAGGAGCTAGAGAAAGCACCGAAGGAGCTGAAGGGGTCTCTGAACCTATAGGTTGAACAACATTATGAACTATGCAGTAGCCCTGATCTTGTGTCTCTAACTGCATATGTATCAGAAGATGGCCTAGTAGGCAATCATTGGGAAGAGAGGCCCCTTGGTCTTGCAAACTTTTTATGCCCCAGTACAGGGGAACGCCAGAGCCATGAAGTGGGAGTGGGTGGGTAGGGGAGTAGGGGGGGAGTGTATAGGGGACTTTCAGGATAGCCTTTGAAATGTAAATGAAGAAAATATCTAATAAAAATGGAAAAAAAAGAAATCAGGCAGTTAGAAAAATCAGGCGGTTAGAATAGAAGCTTCCTGCCCAGGGTCAGCTTCTGAAGCAGAAGGGGCCAAGAACATCCTTCCCACGATAAGAAAACTATTCAGTGACTCAGAAATCCCTGACCTTGAGCAAACAGTAATTTGAGGTTTTAAGTTTGAGCTGAAAAAGAAAAAAAAAATTATGAATTTTTATTTTAACCTAAATTATATTAAAAATCTTTTGGTTATATGCTAAAAAAATATTTCTTCAAGCAGCTTCATTGGTGGTCAACATTCTATATATCTGCACATAAAGTAAAATACAAAGAGTGGTATAAGAAGCTTATGATTATATTTATAACAGTGCCAAATTAGGAATACTTTACTAAAGGGAGATAAAAACTTGTGACTACCAACTTTTGTAGTTCTTGTCACCACTATAACTGCAACAAATATATCCAATGCTGCCTTCTCCTCCTCCTCCTCCTCCTCCTCCTCCTCCTCCTCTTCCTCCTCCTCCTCCTCCTTCTACTTCTTCTTCTTGCAGGGCATTTTGTATTAGTTGTGTGACAACTTGTTAATTATTTGGTTTCTCACCATCTGGGGGAAAAAGTATTTTTGTTTTATATTACACTGAAAAGCATGTGAAGGATAAAGAAACGCACAGAAAATTGAATTGCTGTCAATATATAGTTTTACAATATATATCAACAATATATAGTTACACATAAGGGACAAGTGTTCACATGTTTCTCATGTGACTATTTATTTACTTATTTATTAATGTATTATTCTTTAATCTTCTTTTACAGTCCAGTCTTTATCCACCTCCCAGTCTGCCCTCTGATTCTTCATCACCCCATACCTCCTCCCCACATCCCCAAGAGGATGTCCCCACCCCTACATTCATCCCCAACTGACCAGTCCTCCCCACTCCCTGGAGCCTCAAAGTCTCTCAAGAGTTTAGTGCATCTTCTCTCACTGAGGGCCAACCAGGAAGTCCTCTACTGTAAATGTGTTGGGGACCTCATATCAGCTAGTGTATGCTGCCTGGTTGGTAGCTCAGTGTCTGTGAGATCCTGGAGGTTCAGGTTAGTTGAAACTGCTGGTCTTCCTATAGGGTTACCCTCCTCCTCAGCTTCTTCCAGCTATTCCCTAATTCAACCACAGGGACCCCATCTTCCATCCATTGGTTGGATGTAAGTATCTGCATCTGACTCTTTAAGCTGCTTGTTGGGCCTTTCTGAGGGCAGTCATGATAAGGCTCCTGTTTGTAAGAATACGACAGCATTAGTAATAGTGTCAGGCCTTTGGACCTCCCTCTGAGTTAGATCTCAATTTGGACCTGTCACTGGCCCTCCTCTCCATTTTTGTCCCTGTAGTTCTTCAGAGAGGAACAATTTTGGGTCAGAGTTTTTGACTTTGGGATGGCAACCCCATCCCTCCACTTGATGCAGTCTTTCTACTGGAGGTGGAATCTACAAGTTTCCTCTCCCCACTGTAGGGCATTTCATCTAAGGTACCTCCCTTTGAGCCCTGAGATTCTCTCACGTTCCAGGTCTCTGGTACATTCTAGAGGGTCCTCCCAACTCCTACTCCCTGAGGTTGCCTGTTTCCATCCATTCTCCGGGCCCTCAGGCCTTCAGTTCTACTCCCACCCCGACCTCTAATATCTGATCTCATGTGACATTTTAATTTAGAAAAAGTTAATAAAAGAGAATAATGATCATCATATTAGAAAGCAAATTAAATCTCAACATAGTGTTAGTGTTGATGATAGAGTTTGCATTTTACAATTAATTATCAAAATAAAAGCTTATATATTTATGTTCAGTTCCCCATCTCACAGATCCTCCCCCTACCCCACCCCTTTACCTCTGAGAAGGTGTAGGATCCCCCTGTACCAAGCCACCCTGTTGCATCAACTCACTGCAGAACTAGACACATCCTCTCCCACTAAGGCCAGAGAAGGTAGACCAGTTCGGGAAACAGGATCCATAGGCAGGCAACAGAGTCAGGGTAATCACCCACTCTGATTGTTGGGGGAGCTGCATGAAGACCAAGCTGCACATCTGCTACATTTGTGCAAGGGACCTAGGTCTAGTCCTTGTATGCTCTTTGGTTGGTGGATCAGACTCTGTGAACTCCCAAGGGTACGGGTTAGTTGACTCTGTTGATCTTCTTGTGGAGTCCCTTTCCCCTCAGGGTTACTCCATCCTTCCCCCAAGTCTTCCATAAGACTTTCCAAGAGCTGTCTAATGTTTAGCTGTGGGTCTCAGTATCTGCTTTGGTCAGCATCTGGCTGGAGCTTCTCAGAGGACAGTTACACTAGGCTCCTCTCTGTGAATCTAGGCTGACAGATACAAACATAGCCTGAGGCTCCCAGTACTTGAGGAAGGCAGGCCTGCAATGTGTCCTATTGATCCTGTGAGTACTCCCCTCACCCCCAATTGGCAGGGGTGGTTACTGCATTCATTTATGTCCATATCACACAGGTACATAGATAGCCACAGAAGTAAGCCCCAAGAGCAACCTGATATTTGGCACCATATAGACACAAGCTGGGATCTATAATCATCAATTTCCAACTCATAGTTCACACCACAATACATTTCAGGACAGATATATTTTTTTGTCTTAACAATTTTCATGTTTAGGAATTTAGGTCTAAAGTCTACATATGGATTTTTTTTTATCATTTAACTGAATTTACATGCCTGACTTTGAATATAATTGAGTAGTTTAAGCAAGAACCTCTACAAAAAAAACCTTACATTGGATGCATTCATTTGTATTCCCCTATACACAATTCACAGAAATTCACGGGAAAATGTCAAGGATAAATTCTTCAAATGCTTTTAAATAGATAAACATAGTAACCATGTCATCTTTGACTTTACCTATATTTCTGAATCTGTCTTTTAAAGTAAATTAATATTAAAACTTTGGTTACAAATCTGAAATATCTTCATGCTATTTAGCTACTATTAATATAGGACTAAAGCAAATGTGTTATGCCTCTATAAAGGCTACCGAAGCCCGGTCTCTACTTTTAGATGAGTCATTAACATATGTGGGCGAGATTTTAAATGATGTGGAATATTTTTCTTCTTAAACTCTCAAACTGATATGTACCTGAAAAACTGTCAGGAATAAAATATAAGGATTCAAAAGGCTAGAATTTCACTTGTAGAACTATAAAATTAAGCTCCAAATATTCAAAAAAATTTTGGCTCTATAAGAGCATTGCATCAGGTCAGATAAGATGTAAGACACATGGGCAGTACTACAAGAACTGGCAGTTCCAACAGAGAAAGGCACACAGCTCCCAGATGCAAAATCCTTCTCATTTTAAGAGAATGAAAATTATGCCACCTGATGGAGAATCATTGTTAACTGAGACAAACAATTACCTATAAAATATTTTTTTTTTCTGGAAACATACACCACATGTTGGCATTTAAAACACTTTAATGTTTCGGTGCCTCAAATTGTCATTTGTTCACAGGCAAATTGATTTCAAGAGTTTTCAACAATTAGACCCTGTCTCTCCTAGAGTCTCACTAGAGAATAAAGTCTTTATTGAGGGTTGCAAAATGATATATCTCTTCAAATGACAAGTAATACTTGAGGTATGACAGAGTCGAATTTTTAAAAGTTGGTATTTTCAAGGCAATTTAACACTGACTTTTGTAACTGTTCTTATGAACAGTGTCTAGAATGCTATCATTTTCACTAAACCTATGGAAACTGAGAATAATAAAAATAACAGATGCCACACACTTAGTGTGAGGGCACACAACATAGGCTAGAGTTTCAATCCACTAGTCAACTCAAGATGGTTTGTTTCTCTGCATATTCTATAAAGCTATTTTAAATTCACAAACATTTGATATGAGTTTACAGCCTGAATTGAGACCATATTACATACTCAGGGCCTCAGGGCTTTATGGAGGGGGGGGTGAGGCAGGGTTTCTCTGTAATAGCTCTGGCTGTCCTGGAACTCATTTTGTAGACCAGGCTGGCCTCGAACTCAGAAATCCACCTGCCTCTGCATCCAGAGTGCTGGGATTAAAGGCGTGCACCACCACGTCCGGCAGCTTTTTTTTTTTTTTTTTTTTTTTTTTTTTTTTTTTTTTTTTTTTTTTTTTTTTTTTTTTTTTTTTTTTTTTTTTTTTTTTTTTTTTTTTTTTTTTTTTTGCTTTTCTTTTTCTTAATGTTTTCTGTATATGCATATTCCACATTGAGGCTGTACCTTCACTTAAACAGATCTCTGGAATGAGATACTATTTTCACAAGCATACAATAAAGATGCACATTAGTAAGGCACAAGTGTTTGTGCCCTGAAAGAATATCATTGCAATTCTTCCTCCGTTATTAGAAAAAAAAATGGCCTGATATCTAAAAAGCTTGAGAAGTCCATGACCATCTGTAATTCCAAAAGAAAATCCACTTCCGATGTTTGAACTGCAAATTATTTATTTAGGAAATGATAGAACTAGACTATTGACAAAACTATTTATTTAAAAATCTTGAGGGCTGGTGAGATGGCTCAGCGGGTAAGAACACCCGACTGCTCTTCCGAAGGTGATAAGTTCAAATCCCAGCATCCACATGGTGGCTCACAACCATCCGTAACGAGATCTGGCGCCCTCTTCTGGAGTGTCTGAAGACAGCTACAGTGTACTTACATATAATAAATAAAATAAATCTTTAAAAAAAAAAAATCTTGAGATACTTGAAATCACTTTTGCTAAAAAATAAGCCTTTGTATTCTGTTCCTCCACACAGTTCCAGTAAGAATAGACTATGCTGCCAGTGTCTCTATCATAATTATAGAATATCTAAAATAGGTGTTCTCAGACTACATTCTAATAAACACTATACATAAAAAAAAATTCCCTGCTTAAAAGTTCCACAGTTATATAAGGGACTGTCAAGAAATAAGAATACTTAAGATAAGAAATAAAATTATGTGAATTTACTATGCTCTATCAAAAATAGCAGGAGAAGCAACCTTATATAATGTGCATTTATAGCACTTAGCAGGAAAATGAAATTCCAATGTCATGAATTTACACAACAGTGGACTGATAAATTAAATGAGTTTTTATAGCTGCGAAAATCCAAATATAAGCTTGTTGAGTTATCATGTCACATAATTTACCTCTGGCATAAAACATCCTTGAATATCATGTCCTCATGTGACTATGAAAGTATAGTGCCATCGTACAGTCCACACAGTCCAGCTATTTGATTTGATTTCCCAGAGGGAATTGATTGTTTCTTCCCTTCACATGATCTTTTATAATTAGAGGTATAAGCTCAACAAGTTTATTGATAGTGTTAATGGTACCTACCATGACCAACGGGAGAAGAGGCAACTAAACTCATCTGAGCTTTTAGACTCAATAACTCCAAACATTTGGCCGATAATAGTAATGTCTCAATGACCATCTCTGTGGAAAATGTTCCATTAATCTATTAAAAAGATCAAGGTAAAAAATTATTGCTTACATCTCTAAATGAAGGAGGACTTATATCATGTTGCACAATGTGACCTTGAATTGGATCAAAACAAACTACATCTCTTTAACATATAAGCATCTTGTTGTTGTCGTCTTACCTGAGATTATAATTTCTCTACTTTTAAAAGTGTTTTACTCGGGAATTCATCACATCTTCGAAGAAGAAGGGCGGGGCCTAACTAACTTTGGTTCCAATCTCCTTTGCCCAGAGATTGCTCTTCCAAGACGTAACACAAAACTTTGCAGGTCTCAGGTTTATTTTTTGTGCAGAACATTCATATTTGAATAGTTGTTCTTATAAGTTAGAGTTTTAAGATGACACTATAGCTCTTTCCTTCTCCAGAATTTGAGCTTATCAAGGACATACTTATTTTGCTTTGTCATATTTTCAACGTCTCTTGTAATCTCTATGGTTGTCATTGTATATTCTTAGAAAATAATTTTTGAAGCAAATGAAGGAAATCCAGGAAGTACAATTAATATGTGAGTGATGGCACAAGAGAATCCACCAACATCAGCTTTGCCCAGAATTTGCTCTTGTGCTACTCCCAGTTGCAGTGGGGCAGTTAAATTATTTTTTTTCAAACTGTACTCAGCCACCTGGGATGAAAATTCTGTTCTGAGTTGGAAGTTTCATGATGAAGTCAGCATGTGCTCAGCAAACACAGATGAGGGAGAATTAACTTTCCCTCAGGACTGAGTGCTGAGAATGAGCTGTGATTCCAAGCAAAAATATATGATTCTTCTCAAAAGTTACCTAAATAAGTCTAAGATGATGTAACTTTCCTTTGAATGCTTTTCAAACTCACTCCAGAGTGACAGTCCAGCTATATGGAGGTATTGTGGTGCCTGTTGTGAAGCCTGCAGAGAAAATTCCTACAATCGCCCTGCTTCTGGAGAGGGTAAAAGTTAATTCAGCTGAGACCCATTTAACTGCCACGCAGGTAAACATTTAGCAGCATGGCTCCAGTAAAGCTCTTAACTAGACTACTCATTATTCCCAAACTGAGAAAAGAACTATTTTGATGCCCAGGGGTGTTTTAATGGTTGCCAAAGAATAAAATATTCAAGTAATGTTTTTATATATTTAAGTGTTATCTCACCCTGGATGATGTATTTAGTTGTCTTTGCCAAGTAATAGATACAAAATATAAAGAAGCAAAGGCAAGAGAAAAATAACCCTACCACTTAAAGCATTTTCTCTTTATAGGATATTCTAATAGGCCTGCCTTTATATGTTACTTGACCTTTTTCCCTTACTGCTTTTAATATTCTGTCTTTATTTAGTGCATTTGTTGTTCTGATTATTATGTGTCTGGAGGAATTTCTTTTTTGGTCCAGTCTATTTGGAGTTCTGTAGGCTTCTTGTATGTTCATGGGCATCTCTTTCTTTAGATATGGGAAGTTTTCTTCTATAATTCTGTTGAAGATATTTGCTGGCCCTTTAAGTTGAGAATCTTCATTCTCGTCTACTCCTATTATCAGTAGGTTTGGTCTTCTCATTGTGTCCTGGATTTCCTGAATGTTTTGAGTTAGGATCTTTTTGCATTTTACATTTTCTTTGATTGTTGTGCCCATGTCCTCAATGGAATCTTCTATACCTGATATTCTCTCTTCCATCTCTTGTATTCTGTTGCTGATGCTCACATCTACGGTTCCTGATTTCTTTTCTAGGGTTTCTATCTCCAGAGTTGTCTCACTTTGGGTTTTTATTTATTGTTTCTACTTCCCTTTTTAGGTCTTGGATGGTTTTGTTCAATTCCATCACCTATTTGGTTGTGTTTTCCTGTAATTCTTTAAGGACTTCTACCTGTTTAGTAGTTTCTCCTATATTTCTTTAACTGAGTTATTAATGCCATTCTTAAATTCCTTTATAAGCATCATGAGATATGATTTTAAATCTGAGTCTTGCTTTTCGGGTGTGTTGGGTATCCAAGACTGGCTGAGGAGGGAGTGCTGGGTTCTGATGATGGTGAGTGGTCTTTGTTTCACTTAGTAAGTTTCTTACATTTGCCTTTTGCCATTTGGTAATCTCTGCTGTTAGATGTTATAGTTGTCTCTGTTTGGAGCTTGTTCCTCCTGTGATTCTGTTAGCCTCTGTCAGCAGTCGTGGGAGTCGAGCTCTCTCCTGAGTCTCAGTGGTCAGAGTACTCTCTGCAGTCAAGCTCTCCTCTTGCTGGGAAGGTACACAGAGGTCTGGTGTTCAAACCTGCCTCCTGGCTGAAGATGAATGCCTGAAACAGGGCCAGTCCAAGAAGATGTGTTTCCTCCGCAGTCCACGAGCAGCTGACCTGTGCAAACTGGTCTCCAAGTGACCGGGAACACAAGATGGCTCCCTCACCTGTTCATGCAGTCAGAACCCTCTTGGATGGACACCTCTCTTCTGGCGGGGAAGGTACCCGGATGTTTGGAGCCCGAAATGGGTTCTGTCCCAGAAGCTGTGTTCCTTCTTCCTATCCCAAAGCTGTGTCACTTCTGTTGTCCCCACTCTCACCTGCGCAGACTGGTCTCTCTCCTTCTTTTTTTAAGTATGTACACACACACACACACACACACACACACACACACACACAAAGAGCTTAAACAAGATAAAATAACAACAACAAAAAAAGAAGTTTGGAGATAGTGGCTTACAATTTATCATTGAAACTTTGAGGCTTAAAAATATTAGAAAGTGAAATGTCAACCATGCATCATTTGAAATAAATTTATGAGCACATATTCTAGAAGTTATGTAGAAAAATGCCCTGTAGATGTTCAGGAAGAGAGTCATGTTTATCATGTGCATGTGACAATTATTTTCCATAATCTTGCTATTTTGCAAAAAGTTAAAGCAGTGATCAAACACAATTTATTGACGTTCTAATTTAGAAGGTATAAATGCAACACATATTCATTAAACAAACTGAACTAGATTCATTTATTCTTATGCTATTTTACTCCAAGTAGTGATTTCATTGTTCTCATTGAACAGTAAATATAGTTGTGAACCCAACACATTGGTAAAGACTAGAGAAGTTATTCCCTGAAGTTAGTCATTAGTAGGAAATAGCTTTAGAATAAATTCAACACAACTTGAATTTCACGAGTATTACATTCAATATTTAAGATTATTTTGATCTAAAATACTGTGTGAAAACTAGATATTGTTTTATCAGAAGGCTCAATAATAAGTACCAGCCTAATGATATTATTAGGTTTCCATATGACTCCACAAATGACCCTGCTCTTAGTTGTCCCTCCATGTATCCCCTCCCTTGCCCTTTGTGTTCCTTTCCCATTTAATTCTCCCACTACAGTATCCCTCCTGTTTATAACAATATATTCTATTAATTCTCTTGCTCTAGGCTCCCTCTGTCTGTCCTAAACTATATATTCTATTTCCTCTTCCTTGGGAGATTTTTTTCTCTGCCTTACTCCCTCACTCTATACAAAACCTCTATGGTTATAAAATTGTATAATTGCTGTTGAAGGCTCAAAAGCTAATACTCACATATAAGAGAATAGTAAATCTAAATGGAGTGACCAAATGTTTTAGTTAGGGTTTTATTGCTGTAAACAGACACCATGACCAAGACAACTCTTATAAGGACAACATTTAATTGGGGCTGGTTTACAGGTTAAGAGGTTCAGTTCATTATCATCAAGGCAGGAACATGGCAGCATCTAGGCAGGCATGGTACAGGCAGAGCTGAGAGTTCTACATGTTCATCTGAAGGCTGTTAGCAGAATACTGACTTCCTGGCAACTAGCATAAAGGTCTTAAAGTCCATGCTCACAGGGACACACCTACTCTAACAAGGCCACACCTCCAAATCATGCCATTCCCTGGTCCAAGCTTATTCAACCATGGCATCAAATAACACAAAACAATCTCTTAAGTAGCCAAATTTCAACACCAAGTTAAACCTCTAGTACCAAAAATGGGTTACATTTAGTTGAGTCATTGGCCATAGAGGCATTATAGAAACCCCGATATTGCATGCCTTTTCCAAGGTTATTTGTTGTTCTCTCCAAACTTATATAGTAAGGCCCTATTATAGAAGACAACACTTGCATATCTAACTAAATATGAAGTTGAGCTAGTACCTAACTAGACCCGTCAGCCCTACCAACTAGCGCTTATAGAACCAGAAAGTATTCTGCACATTGCCAGAGTAGAAAAGCAAACACCAACCTAGCTGCAAATCCTATAATCAACAATGGGGATCTCCAAGCATGATACATAAATAGCAACACACACATTGTGCCTGTGAGAATAACCAACCAATATCTGATTGGATATAAAGTCCATTCCCTGGGATGGAACCCATAACACTGCTCAGATGGCCAAGTATCTAAGGCTAGAAAGGCCAAATATCTAGGGCAAAACCAAATATTACTGTTCTACTAAAGGAACAGATTAATAAAATGTCTCCTAGTGATTCCCTGCTATACCTATAGATAAATGTCTTGCTCAGTTTTATCAGATAAGTTTCTTCTTGCAATTGATGGGAATTAAATAGAGATCCTCTACTGGACCACATACTGAGAGCATGAAACTTCTGTACACACAGTCCTAAATAGTATATCTTTATAAAACCCTTCTCCTCGGGGCTCAGGGAACTTTGTTGGAAAGTAGCCAGAAAGATTGTATACACCAGAAGGGAGGGATGACACCAAGGACAGTGTGTTTCAGACGCAACAGGACTGATGTACATACAAATATCAGGGACTATACAGATTCAAGCCAGATGGGGTCCCAGCACCGAGTAGGGGAATTAGCCATATGTTTCCATCTATAGCAGGCTGTCTCCAATCAACTTGTGTTTGCAAAGGAAAAAAAATAGTTAGTTTTCTTCAATAGCTATATTAATATCTATATCTACCTATCTCTCTATATATATAAATAGATATATCAGTATATTTATGTCTCTCTATATATATATGTATGTAGATGGCTAGATAGATAGATAGATAGATAGAAATTATTTCAGCAGATATATTAACAACACTTAAGGGTAGGCTTTTTTCTGAGCAGTTTTTTTTTTTTTTGTCTTACAGTAAGACAAAAAACAAAAATTCTAAGTACATGATTTTATGTTTTTCGGGTTTGCCTGTGTATGAGTCTTGAGCTTTCTCTCTTTTTTCTTCTGGTTGTTGTCAGAAAAATGAGGAGAATCTGGGGGACGTTTCTGAAGGGAAAACCATGACCAGAAAATATAGAAAAAAATTATTTTGAGGGAAGGTGGCAATATAGATTTGTATGTTTTGTTTTATTTAATTTGTGTTGACAATAGATTCTTCTCTCAAATAATGCATACTGATCACAGTTTCCCCTCCCTCCCCACCTCCCTGCACCCCTCTGACCTCTTTGTCCCTCACCCTACCTTCATTTTCTCTTCAGAAAAGAACAGCCCTCCAAGAGACAACAAGCAAATAAGACAAAACAGGATTCAATAAGACAAGGTAAACATGCTGGAGAAGATAAGCAACAATGGGAAAACAGTCCCAAGACAAAGCAAAAGTGTCAGAGATAAATTCACTCCCATTGTTAGAAGTCCTGAAAACACACCAAGCTAGCAGCTATAACATATATGCAGAGTACCTGGTGCAGTCCTATACAGGCCTTGTGCTTGACACTTCAGTCTCTGAACCCATGTGAGCCTGACTTAGTTGATTGAATGGGACATGTTCTCATTGTGGTTCCCATCCACTCTGATTTCTACAATCTTCTTCACTCTCATTCACAGGATTCCAAGAGCTGTGAGAGGAGGAACCTGACAGAGACCTCCAGTTTAGGCTGTCTGCATAACGTCTGGCTGTGGGTATGCTCCCATCTGCTGCCAGAAGTTTCTGATGACAACTCGACATGGCACCAACATATGAGTGTATTAGAATATCATTAGGAAGCTTTTGTTATGGGTTTGGGGGGAAGGGGTTGAGTTGCCAGTCATGTTCGGTTCTACCTAAGGTCTCTGGGCTATCCAATCTCCAGTTCCTGGCCAATGTGAGGCATGGGCTCTCCCTCATGGACTCAGCCTCAAGTTAAATCAGACATTTGTTGGCTCTTCCAACAAATTCTGTACCACCTTTGTCCCAGTTCATTTTGCAGGCATATTGTTAGTGGACAATTTTGTGGCTCAGGTGGTATCCAGGTTTCTTTCAGCAGTCTGTAGAGCACCTTCTGTAGAGAGAGATTAGAATATATGGGTGAATGCTCCACAAGGGCACCAACTCATCCTCTATGTTCAGTGAACTATGGGGATGTTGTTCTCAGGTATGGGGCCCCACTGTCACTTGACAAATGATCCTCTGTCGTAGCATTAGCCTAGATTGTTAGGACACCCTCAGCTAATAATTCAAATGAATGCAACCCAGTCTCACCACTGGAACACTTGCCTGTTTATAAAAGAGTGCCTGTTCAGACTCTATAGCCTTCATTACTAAGAATCCTCACTACAGTCATCCTCATAGAATCCAGGAAGTTTCCATTGCACTAGGTTTCCATGCTATGACCCATATCTCCTCCAATTCCAGCTGTCTCTCCCAACAATTTCTCCCTTCACCCCCCCCCATACCTGTTTCTTCCTGCTCCCATCCTCACATACCCACAGTCCACCCAGGGAGGTCCAGAAATCCTCCAGAGTGCTGCACCCAGGGGTCCTCCTTATAACCAGTTGTAGCTTGGTTATCAATGAGTTAACAGCTAATGTTCACATACATATAAGAGAATGCATAACATGTATGTCTTTCTGAGACTGAGTTACCTCACTCAGGATGATTTTTTTTCTTGGTTCCATCCATTTACATGCAAACATCATAATGTCATTTTTTAACAGCTGATTAATACCCAATTTACCATATTTTCTTTATCCATTCTTAGGTTGAAGAACATTTATCTAGGTGGTTTCCAGTTTCTGGCTATTATGATTCAAGCTGCATGAATTCCTTGAGTATAGTTGAGCTAGTGTCCTTGTAGTAGGGTGGAGTATTATGTCTCTCTCTCTCTCTCTCTCTCTCTCTCTCTCTCTCTCTCTTTCTCTCTCTCTCTCTCTCTGTGTGTGTGTGTGTGTGTGTGTGTGTGTATTTTGGTAATTATTAAAATAAAAAAATATATGCTACTGCTGGCTATGCTCTAATAATGCAGTCTCCCGTTCTCCCTTGAGAACTGTAAGCCATAGTGGTCCTCCCTGTTTCAGTTTGCCTCCCTCTGAACCGCTCATATCTTCTCAGCCATCTGCCCGCCCCCCTGCAGCTAGCTGTCACAAATCCCCATAACCCAGTAAAATCAAACTCTAGAGACTTGTAGTTTATCAGTTATATTTTTAACAGTAAATTCTCAACTCAGAAAACACCCACATTATGAACTCAGAGCCAGTTGATATTGATACAATCTGACACCTAGATTGGATAAATTGTCCTATATTATTGTGTCCCTTCTTTGATTGTCATAGCTACCTGTGGCTATTTAAAGCCACATGGATCTGGTTTGTCCTCTGTTTCCATCTTCTCTGTCCTTCTGTCCTCTCTGTCCCCTGCCCTGTCTGAAAAACTTAGCCCCACCTATCTTGTTCATTGTCCAATCACAGACTCTGGTCTTACATTTCACCTGTGTTTACAAGCATATCGACAGCAATACACATTTACCCCTTTTGTCCAATTAAAAGGCTCTTTCCTCTCAAATATAAATTGAGGACAACTATTACCATGTTGGGTTTTTTTGTTTTGTTTTATTTTGTTTTGTTTTGGTTTGTTTTGGTTTGGTTTGTTTTGTTTTGGTTTGGTTTGGTTTTTTGAGACAGGGTTTCTCTGTGTAGCTCTGGCTGTCCTGGGACTCACTTTGTAGACCAGGCTAGCCTCGAACTCAGAAAACCACCTGCCTCTGCCTCCCAAGTGCTGGGATTAAAGGTGTGCATCATCACGCCCAGCTTACCAGTTTGTAATTTATAAATTATAAGATATACCTAAAATCCAGTCCATCATTTTTGTCAATTAAAGTACTCTGTTATCTATCTTTACCTAAAAAGGGTTATACATATCTTATACTTATTTAATATCTGTTATGTCTTGGTTTAGCTTATATATTAATTGAAACCATCTTCTCAAATCTATACCATCTTTGACAATGTTAAACAGCTTGGGTTGGCTGTGAGACTATAACAAGTCTTTAACCCCATCAGAAATCTGAGAATGATTGATATTATCTGAAAACATAAGGAGCACAAAACACAGCTTTCAAACTTAGCCAATTTATAGAAACTGTTGATCACTTTGTCATACTCTCATTTCTCAAAGCATTGAAGCATCAATCTTTAGCTTTCTAGTCCAGGATCACCTGATAGACTTTTGTAAAGTATAATTATGAAGGACTGATTATCTTCTCTTGGCAAAGATAATCAGTCGACTATTCTGTGTGTCCTTTTTCTGTACAATAATATAGATGAATATAGATGTACAATAATGTAAATGAATAGGTAATTTTTGCTCAGTAGCTCTCTTGTCACAATGTATAACCTCACTTGGAGATGTAGATGGTCACTTTCTTCTTAAAATCCAAGAATGTGGCACTGTCAGTAACAGATATGTCTCAACACAACAAATGATTAAATAACATTAAATGTTACATTCTGTGGATTTCTGACATTTTGGAAAACTATCTATCTGTATAATCTATCTATCTGGGCTGTTATTCATTAACTGCTCTCAGCTATTTCTATTCAGAATATCTCGAAAACATCCTAATAATTAACTGAGAGTCATGAATTTGTTATCTGGCCCTTAACTTCTATTTTGAATCACCTAAAATCAGTTTGTAATGCAATTAGAGAAGGTCTGGGTATAAGCTTTGTATTCTTGAATTTCTGTATCAAGAGAAGAAATTTATATTAATGGAAACCTTAATTGTGTATCAAAATAAATTTTGTATCAATGTAAGAAATTATAACATTAACTTAGTAATGATTATGAAGAATTTTATCAAATGAGATTATGGGTACATAATCAATTTAATCAACTTTAGCTATTTATTCCCTGTTCAAATTATGACCATTTCTAAATTCCCCAGAAAGACAACTTAGAATAACTACATCCAGACCTCCAAGGCCACAGAACTGAGACAACTACTCTTTATAACTTTTTTTCTGTTTAATATGGGTATTGAGATATCTTTGAAGGTGGGAAGGGAAAGTAGGAAGAATGTGGGAGTTATTTAATCCATAAGAAGGTCATGTCAACAATTGTTGTTAGTTTCTGATGTCTGTATTTTGACTGGATCCAGAATATCAGGAATTCAAGCAGGTCAGTTCAGCATGTTTGACAATGAACCTCAACAAAGTCGTACATTCTGTAATATACAAACCTCAAAACAAAATTTAAGTTTCATCAAGATATCTGTATGGATTGTATTAGTCTGTGTAGGGTGTACAGACTAATTAGGATCAAATTCTGTTCTTTGAGCATGTGAAATAGAGTTTTCTTTTGTTCTGTTTTCTTTTCTTTTCTTTTCTTTTCTTTTCTTTTCTTTTCTTTTTGAGACAGGGTTTCTCTGTATAGCCCTGGCTGTCCTGGAACTCACCTTGTAGACCAGGCTGGCCTCGAACTCAGAAATCTGCCTGCCTCTGTCTCCCAAGAGCTGGGATTAAAGGGATGCACCAGGGGCACTTCATACACATCAAGGTAAAATCTACCAAAATGAAGTCTCAATTCTAAATATCTATGCTCCAAATGCAAGGGCAGCCACATTCATTAAAGAAACTTTAGTAAAGCTCAAAGCACACATTACACCTCACACAATAATACTGGGAGACTTTAACACCCCACGCTCACCAACAGACAGATCCTGTAAAAAGAAACTAAACAGAGACACATGGACACTAACAGAAGTTATGAAACAAGTGGATTTAACAGATATATACATAATATTTTATCCAAAAAAAAAAAGGATATACCTTCTTCTCAGGACCTCATGGAACCTGCTCCAAAATTGACCACATAATTGGTCAAAAAACAGGCCTTAACAGATACAAAACTATTGAAATTATCTCATGAATCCTAACAGATCACCAAGGACTAAGGCTGATCTTCAATACCAGCATAAATAATAGAAACCCAACATTCATGTGGAAACTGAACAACACTCTACTCAATGATAACTTGGTGAAGGAAGAAATAAAGAAAGAAATTAAAGACTTTTTAGAGTTTAATGAAAATGAAGCCATCACATACCCAAACTTACGGGACACAATGAAGGCAGTCCTAAGAGGAAAGCTCATAGTCCTGAGTGCCTCCAAAAGAAACTACAGAGTGCATACACTAGCAGCCTGACAACAAACCTAGAAGCTCTAGAACGAAAGGAAGGGAATTCACCCAAGAGGAGTAGGCAGCAGGAAATAATCAAACTCAGAGGTGAAATCTCCCAAGTGGAAACAAAAAGAACTATGCAAAGAATCAACCAAAGCAGGAACTGGTTCTTTGAGAAAATCAACAAGATAGATAAATCTTTAGCCAGACTAACTAGAGGACAGAGGGAAAGTATCTGAATTAACAAAATAAGAAATGTAAAAGGAGACATAACAATAGATCCTGAGGAAATCCAAATCATCATTAGATCCTACTATAAAAGGCTATACTCAACAAAACTGGAAAACCTGGAAAAAATGGACAACTTCCTAGAGAGATAACAAGTACCAAAGTTAAATCAGGATCAGATTAACAATCTTGACAGTCCCATTTCCCCTAAAGAAATAGAATCAGTCATCAATACTCTCCCAACCACAAAAAGCTCTGGACAAGATGAGTTTAGTGCAGAGTTCTAGCAGACCTTCAAAGAAGACCTAATCCCAACTCTCCTCAAACTATTCCACAAAATAGAAACAGAAGATACTCCACCCAATTCATTCTATGAAGCCACAATTATTCTGATACCTAAACCACACAAAGATCCAACAAAGAAAGTGAACCTCAGACCAATATCCCTTATTAATATTAATGCAAAAATACTCAATAAAATCCTCACAAACCGAATCCAAGAACACATCAAAATGATCATCCAACATGACCAAATAGGCTTCATCCCAGGGATGCAGGGATGGTTTAATATATGGAAATCTATCAGTGTAATCCATTATATAAACAAACTCAAAGATAAAAACCACATGATCATCTCTTTAGATGCTGAGAAACATTTGACAAAATCTAACACCCATTCATGATAAAAGACTTGGAAAGATCAGGAATTCAAGGCCCATACCTAAACATAATAAAAGCAATCCACAGCAAACCAATAGCCAATATCAAACTGAATGGAGAGAATCTGGAAGCAATCCCACTAAAATGAGTGACTCCACAAGGCTGCCCACTTCCTCTCTACTTATTCAATATAGTCCTTGAAGTCCTACCCAGAGCAATTCGACAACAAAAGATCAAGGGGATACAAATTGAAAAGGAAGAAGTCAAAATATCACTATTTGCAGATGATACGATAGTATATATAAGTGACCCTAAATATTCCACCAGAGAACTCCTAAACCTGATTAACAGCTTCAGCGCAGTGGCTGGATATAAAATTAACTCACACAAATCAGTGGCCTTTCTCTACACAAAAGATAAACAAGATGGGAAAGAAATTAGGGAAACAACACCCTTCAAAATAGTCACAAATAATATAAAATACATTGGTGTGACTCTAACTAAGGAAGTGAAAGATCTGTATCACAAGAACTTCAAGTCTCTGAAGAAGGAAATTGAACATGATCTCAGAAGATAGAAAGATCTCCCATGCTCATGGATTGGCAGGATTAATATAGTAAAAATGGCTATCCTGCCGAAATCAATCTACAGAGTCAATGAAATCCCCATCAAAGTTCCAACTCAATTCTTCACTGAGTTAGAAAGGGCAATTTGCAAAGTCATCTGGAATAACAAAAAACCTAGGATAGCAAAAACTATCCTCAACAATAAAAGAACCTCTGGTGGAATCACCATGTCTGACCTCAAGCTGTACTACAAAGCAATTGTGATAAAACCTGCATGGTACTGGTACAGCGACAGACAGGTAGACCAATGGAATAAAATTGAAGATCCAAAAATGAACCAACACACATTTGGTCACCTTATCTTTGATAAGGGAGCTAAAATCATCCAGTGCAAAAAAGACAGTATTCTCAACAAAGGGTGCTGGCACAACTGGCGGTCAACATGTGGAAGAATGTGAATTGATCCATTCCTATCTCCTTGTACAAAGCTCAAGTCTAAGTGGATCAAAGACTTCCACATAAAACCAGAAACACTGAAATTTACAGAGGAGAAAGTGGGAAAAATCCTTGACGATATGGGCACAGGGGTAAAATTCCTAAACAGAACAGCAATGGCCTGTGATATAAGATCACAAATTGAAAAATGGGACCTTATAAAATTGCAAAACTTATGTAGGGCAAAAGATACTGTCAATAAGACAAAAATGCCACCAACAGATTGGGAAAGAATTTTTACCAATCCTAAATCTGATAGGAGGCTAATACCCAATATTTACAAAGAGCTCAAGAAGCTGAACTCCAGAAATTCAAATAACCCCATTAAAAATGGGGTACAGAGCTAAACAAAGAATTCTCAACTGAAGAATGCCAAAGGGCTGAGAAGCACTTGAAAAAATGTTCAATATCCTTAATCATCTGGGAAATGCAAATCAAAACAAACCTGAGATTCCACCTCACACTAGTCAGAATGTCTAGAATCAAAAATTCAGGGGACAGCAGATGCTGGCGAGGATGTGGAGAAAGAGGAACACTCTTCCATTGCTGGTGGGGTTGCAAGCTTGTACAACCACTCTGGCAATCAGTCTGAATGTTCCTCAGAAAACTGGAATAGTACTACCAATTGATCCAGCAATACCTTCCTGGGCATATACCCAGAAGATGTTCCAACTGGTAACAAGGACACATACTCCACTATGTTGATAGCAGCCTTAGTTATGACAGCCAGAAGCTGGAAAGAACCCAGATGTCCCTCAACAGAGGAATGGATACAGAAAATGTGGTACATTTACATAATGGAGTACTACTCAGCTACTAAAAACAATGAATTTATGAAATTCTTGAGCAAATGGATATATCTGGAGGACATTATCCTGAGTGAGGTAACACAATCACAAAAGAATTCACTTGATATGTACTCACTGATAAGTGGATATTAGCCCAGAAACCTAGAATACCAAGATACAATTTTCAAAACACAAGAAAATCACGAAAGACCAACGCGTGGATACTTCATTTCTCCCTAGAATAGGGAATAAAATATCCATGGAAGGAGTTGCAAAGACAAAATTTGGAGCTAAGATGAAAGGATGGACCATCCAGAGACTGCCCCACCCGGGTGGTCCATCACATAATCAGCCACCAAATGCAGACACTACTGCATACACCAGCAGGATATTGCTGAAAGGACCCTGATATAGCTGTCTCCTGGGAGGCTTTGACAGTCCCTGACAAATACAGAAGTGGATGTTCACAGTCATCTATAGGGCGGAACACAGGGTCCCCAAAGTAGGAGCTAGAAAGAGTACCCAAGAGCTGTAGGGATCTGCAACCCTATAGATGGAACAACAATATGAACTAATCAGAACCCAAAGCTCATGTCTCTAGCTGCATATGTATTAGAAGTTGGCCTAGTTGGCCATTATTGGAAAGAAAGGCTCCTTGGTCTAGCAATCTTTATTTGCCCCAGTACAGGGGAATGCCAGGGCCAAGAAGTGGGAGTGGGTGGGTAGGGGAGTAGTGCAGGGGGAGGGAATAGGAGACTTATGGGATAGCACTTGAAATGTAAATGAAGAAAATATCTAATAAAAAAGAAAAAGAATCAAAATGATAAAAATATCAATTCTACTTAATCCACGATGAATAAAATTCTCCAAAAACTTAAAAAAAAAGGCGTGTGCCACAATCGCCCAGCTATAGTCTTTTTTTAATGTGCCAATTTTAATAATAATAAATTATAGGTCTTCATTCCCGCCATGTGAAGGATGGTACAAAGAATCTTTATCTTTTTTGTTTGATTTTTCTTGAATCTAGTTTTTCAGGAGGTCTTTCTCTATCAAATTTGATCCATGTGACTCTGGAAGGTTTTTAGAATCTATTTACCATTTCTACAAATACAAAGACAAAGCCTTTCTCCCAAATCAGCATATCCAGTTACCAGGAAAACTTTACCAGCCAGGGTAAAACTTTATCTTGACCTCACTCCCAGAGGAATAATCAAACAACCCCAAAACTTACACTCACACCCACTTTGATAATTAAAACAATTCAAAACAAATGAAGTTAAGTAAACAAATATTGTATGAGCCTATTCTTAGGTTTTATTAAACCTGAAATGGAAACCACATTAGAGAAATATGAGTATCCTTTAGACTATATTATATCATATTTAAAATAAATAAATCAAAATTCCATTAATATCTGCCTATTGGAAGCAGGCAGTTTATACCTTTTATGTTCTTTTCCTGGAGCTTTAGATTTCTATTAATACCTTTTTATTAGCAGGCAGTTTTCACTGATCTCTGTTTGGAGTCAGTGATTGTATTTTTCCCTCTACTAGTTCTGAGCCTTGTCGGATATTCCCCACGTGACTCAGACAAAATCTGTATAGTTATGTATCTTTCAAAGTTGGGTGCAACCTGTTTGGGTATTTATTTTAAAAATCTATGCTATCACCAATTATGCTGTAGTAATGAGGTCTCCCCTCTACCATTGGGAACTATAAGCCATGCTCTTCCCTATTTTGGTTCGCCTGCCTCTGAACCTTTCCTATCTTCCCAGCCATCTGCCCCCAAGGTAAAACCTAAAAGAAAGAGGTTTATTTGGAGCTTGTTTACAGTTTGATTGGTTAGTCAATGACCATCATGAGAGCATGATAGCAGGCAAACATGATACTAGAACAGTAGCTTAGTACACAGGAGACAGACAGACAGACAGACAGACAGACAGACAGACAGACAGAGAGAACCTTGTTGTGGATAGTCCTGGTCTTGTATTTTGATGGTGTTTCTGCTTTCCCAGGAAAAAGACGGAGTGAAACACTATACAGGTGACTTCTTATGAACCTTCTCCCCACCTTAACTTATAAAATAAAGGTTAGAGCCAGTGACTGGTCAGTAGAAGGGAAGGTGGAGCTGAAAAGTTTGCAGGAGAAGGGAGAGAGGAAGGGAGAGAGGACAGCAGGGGAGGAGAAGGTAGTAGAAGAAAAATGGAGCCAAAGCATGTGGCCTGGGGAAACCACAAGTTATATGGGATCTCATAGATGGGGAATATAGTCGTGTAGTGGTAGATCGGCCCAATCTAGGCATGTAGCTTGTGTTCCTATTGAGTTGTGATTTCTTTGCCTGGGTTTTTTTGGGTTGGAGACTTACTGCAACAGAACCTGGCAGTGGAGTTTTGAAATTTCAAAGCTTACCTCAAGTGAGAGAGATCCTACAACAAGGCCATTCCTCCTTTAGCAAGGTGACATTTCCTAATTCTTCATAAATAGTCCAGCAACTGAAGAAAGAGACATGCAAACATAGGATCCTATGGGGGCTATTCTTACTCAAACCACAACATGTATCACATGTACCTTTGGATTACTATGTCTGAAAAGATATTACTATCATCTTAGCTCCTCTAAGAAGCATTCAAAGGAAAATGCTTTTGTTCTTTAAGAATTAAAGAACATTAAGAACAACTAGTGACCTTCATAGATTGGTGGTAAACAAGAACATATTCCTAAAAATTAATTTTAAACTAAACATGGTACATACTACTGAAATATAAAGCTTTGACAATGCCAAAATAATTCACAATGTTGAGCAGCAATCTTGAGGAAAAATGAATAAAAATTTGAGAAATATGAGAGCAAGGTTCAGCTTCCTCTTTGCTACTAATTAACTGTATGATCGTGGATTCCTATTCAATAGCTCAATAGTTTAATATTTATTTATAATGTAATCATAAAATGAGCCACACACATAATTTTCTAGGCTTTTTAAAATGACAAATGAGGGATTTGTTTTGTTCTTTTTTGAATATCAATCTTGTAGTGTTAGAAATAATCGTATGATTCACTAATACAAAATGTCACATTCTAATTTGTAAATCCTTCATAGAAGGCTTAGTGATGTTTAAAAAGACATAAAAAGTCCAATGCATATTCGTATATTACATATATCATATATTTCATAGATATATGTTAGATTATCACAATATATTATCATTATATCATTGAATAATCAATATGTATATGTTAATATATAGAGAGTTGGAGCCCAGCGGACACACCTAGGGCCTGCCCTGTGCTTCGCATACCCCAGGACTTTAAGATCGCATCGGGTTTACGCGTGAGTGGAGTGCAGCGGAGTTACACATGAGTGGAGTACAGAGGTGGTTTAGGGAGCAGTGGGCCAGCAGTTGCCTGCAGGGGCGGGATCTGAGAATTCCGCCCCACCGGAGGCTGGGCCACTCCCAGCCAGAGCACCACCCACCCCGCCATCTTTCCTCTGAGCTCAGCGGACACACCTAGGGCCTGCCCTGTGCTTCGCATACCCCAGGACTGTAAGATCGCATCGGGGTTACTCTTGAGCAGAGTGAGCAGAGTGCAGTGGTGGTTCTAGGAGCAGTGGGTCAGCAGTTGCCCACAGAACAGTGGGTCCTTTCTGGTCTGCACCATCGCCAGGCCTCCTCAGGAAGAGATGGCAGGAGGCAAGCTTAAGAACAGAAGGAACAGAATCCAAGGGTACTTGGCATCACCAGATCCAAACTCACCCACCACATCAAGTCCTAGATACAACAGCACACCAGAAAAGCAGGACATGGATATAAAGTCACTGGTCATGATGATGATGGAGGACTATAAGAAGGAAATACAGGAAAACTCAGATAAACAACTAGAAGCATTTAAAGAGGAAAAACTAGGAGAGTTACAGGAAAACACAGATAAACAACTAGAAGCATTTAAAGAGGAAATACTTAGAGAGTTACAGGAAAAGAATACCAAACAGGTGATGGAATGGAACAAAACCATCCAGGACCTAAAAATGGAAGTAGAAACAATTAAGAAAAACCAAACCCTGGTATAGAAACCATAGGAAAAAAATCAGGAACCATAGATATGAGCGTCAGCAACAGAATACAAGAGATGGAAGAGAGAATCTCAGGCACAGAAGATTCTATAGGGAGCATAGACAAGACAATCAAAGAAAATGCTAAATGCAAAAATATTCTAACACAAAATATCCAGGAAATCCAGGACACAATGAGAAGACCAAACTTAAGAATAATAGGAGTAGATGAGAAGGAAGACTATCAAACTAAAGGGCCAGCAAATATCTTCAACAAAATAATAGAAGAAAACTTGCAATACCTAAAGAATGAGATGCCCATAAACATACAAGAAGCCTAAAGAACTCCAAATAGGCTGGACCAGAAAAGAAATTCCTCCAGACACACAATAATCAGAACAACAAACGCACTAAATAAAGACAGAATATTAAAGGCAGCAAGGGAAAAAGGTCAAGTAACATATAAGGGCAGGCCTATCAGAATTACTCCAGACTTCTCACCAGAGACTATGAAAGCCAGAAGATCATGGACAGAGATTATATAGATGCTGAGAGAACACAAATGCCAGCCCAGACTACTTTACCCAGCAAAACTCTCATTTACCATAGACGGAGAAACCAAAGTATTCCACGACAAATTCAAATTCACACAATATCTCTCCACAAATCCAGCCCTTCAAAGGATAATAACAGAAAAACACCAATAAAAGGACGGAAACTCTGCCCTAGAGAAAGCAAGAGAGTAATCCTTCAACAAACCTAAAAGAAGACAGCCACAAGAACAGAATCCCAACTCTAAAAACAAAGATGACAGGAAGCAACAATTACTGTTCCTTAATATCACTTAATATCAATGGACTCAATTCTCCGATTAAAAGGCATAGACTATCAGACTGGCTACACAAACAGGACCCGACATTTTGCTGTCTGCAGGAAACACACCTCAGGAAAAACGACAGACACCACCTCAGAGTGAAAGGCTGCAAAACAATATTCCAAGCAAACGGCCCAAAGAAAAAAGCTGGGGTAGCCATTCTAATATGGAATAAAATAGACTTTCAACCCAAAATTATCAAAAGAGACAAAGAGGGGCACTGCATACTCATCAAAGGCAAAATCTTCCGAGAGGAACTTTCAATTCTGAATATCTATGCTCCAAATGCAAGGGCAGCCACTTTCATTAAAGAAACTTTAGTAAAGCTTAAAACACACATTGCACCTCACACAATAATAGTGGGAGATTTCAACACGCCACTCTCACCAATGGACAGATCCTGGAAACAGAAATTAAACAGAGACTCAGTGGAACTAACGGAAACTATGAAACAAATGGACATAACAGATATCTACAGAATATTTCATCCTAAAACAAAAGGATACACCTTTTTCTCAGCACCTCATGGCACCTTCTCCAAAATTGATCACATAATTGGCCACAAAACAGCCCTCAACAGATTCAAAAATATTGAAATTGTCCCATGCATCCTATCAGATCACCATGGACTAAGGCTGCTCTTCAATAACAACATAAGTAG
>LR749502.1:2309272-2369629 GCA_902729485.2 Mus minutoides
TGGCCTAGTTGGCCATCAGTGGGAAGAGAGGCCCCTTGGTTATGCAGACTTTATATGCCCCAATACAGGGGAACGCAGGGGCCAAGGGGTGGGAGCGGGTGGGTAGGGGAGCAGGGCCGGGAGGGGGGAGGGTATAGGGAACTTTCTGGATAACACTTGAAATGTAAATGAAGAAAATATCTAATAAAAGTTGAAAAAATATATATATATAGAGAGAGAGTTTACAGTGCAGCATGTCAGAAACTGACTTTGGCTTAAAAACTTTGAGAGCAAAGACTGAGGGAAAGAAGGTCCAATGATGAGCCCAACTTGGAATCCATCTCATGGGGTGGTGGGTAGGGGACACCAAGGCCTGTGACTATTACTGATGTTATGATGTGCTTACAGACAGGATCCTAGCATGGCTGTCCTCTAAGGGGTCCTACCAGCAGCTGACTGAGAAGCAGATACTTACTTACACCCAAAAATTGGACAAAACTCAGGGACCACTAGGGTTAAATTAGAAGAAGGACTGAAGAAGCTGAAGGGGCACGCAGTCCCATCTGAAAACCAGCAGTCTCAACTAACCCAGACCAAGGGAGTTCCCAGAGACTGATCCACCAACCAGGAACATGCAGAGGCTGGCCCATGTCCCAAGGCACATATGTAGCAGAAGACTGCCTGGTCTGGCCTCAGTGGCAGAGGATGTGCTTAATCATCCAGAGCCTTGAGGCCTCAGGAAAGGATAGGATAGGAGTGGGTAACACCCTCTTGGAGACAAGGGGGAGGAAGGATGGGGTGAGGAACTGTGGTGGGGGGCTAAAGAAGGGGGCCACAACTGGAATGTAAATAGATAAAATCATTTAAATTAAAAAAAAAAAAACAACTTTGCATTCTCTGAATCCACTGAAATAGATTATGTTCCTAATAGGAACTTTCTGCCTGCTTGAATACATACAGCAGCATAAGTTATGGAGAATCATAGGTACAAGTCATGCTTGTATTGAAATGGCATTTGGCAGAGGCAGGCGGATTTCTGAGTTCGAGGCCAGCCTGGTCTACAAAGTGAGTTCCAGGACAGCCAGAGCTATACAGAGAAGCCCTGTCTCAGAAAAAAAAATGGCATTTGACACTTCACAGTCTTTTCCAGGATTATATTTTGAGCCGTCCTGGAATAATCTCAGATCTTCCTGACACCTAGGACTCGAAAAGGATGCCCAACATACATATAAAGATTTGGAGATTTGTGTTGGCATTTAGTCTAGGCTCTACCCCACAATTACCTGGTAGGAACATTTTAAATAACTTCTACACCCAATGAGTTAGTCTTTGCCACATTGTCCCTACTTACTGGGGCATTTCTAGGTCTAATTCACAGTACGCAGCAAACAATACCTCTACATTGCTCTTTAACTGACACTTTTTTTTTTTTTTTTGTAATTGCTCAGTGGGGGAAAGGTGACATTTAAAATGTGTCTTTCAAACCAGAAAGCCAAAGTAGGGTTCAGCACATATCTTATAAAGAGGCAGGTCTTAAATAGCCTCAGTTTTAGGAGATGAGTAGCCTCTGCCACGTGATGCTCTACTTTGAACATGAAGGAAATCACATGAACAGTGTGTGCCAATAAAACTTTACTTGCAAAAATAGTGGCTTAGCTTTGACCGGTGAGTATACCTCAGTCTGCTGACCTTTGTTCTGAGGATGGCAGATACTATGGTTTGCATTTAACTGACACTTTTAAAACAACTCACCTCATAGGGATCCATAGGCTGCCCCTCCCCCTTCATTCTCTTGCCATGCTACTTGTAGCCACTTGCTCTGCTCCTGGCTCTCTCCTGGAAAAGTAGATCTCACAACAACACCTGCCCCCAGAACTGCTTTCCTGCCTCTGCCCCTGCCCCTGCCCCTGCCCCTGCCCCCGCCCCTGCCCCTGCCCCTGCCCCTGCCCCTGCCCCTGCCCCTACCCCTGCCCCTGTGCTCTCTTGCTTATCCATGCCCATGTGTGCACATTCTTGCTCTAGCTCTTGCTCTCTCTTTTTCAATTTCTCATTCTACCATAGGCTCTGCACCCCCTCAATGCCACCACCACTGCCCAGCAGTCCCACATTTCATGACAAGACAGTGAGGTGGCAGGCAGGTGAAGGGAAGGAATGTAGCCAGGCAGCCCCACCTTGCCTGGACTACTGCAAGCATACTTTCACCCTGTTCTTCTCTTGCTTTCACTCCAGCATTTCCCACCCCAGATCTCCACATTCTTTATCTTTTCTACTCCTGCCCACTCAACTTTGACATCTGGTATTTCATGACAGAGTTCTCACACACCACCTGAGTTAAGATGCTAGGAGACAGAGAACACTACTTCAGGCCTTCCCCCACCCACCATAGATTCTGATGCTACTGGGCCCAGGGCTTCCAGGGTGAGGAGGAAGCTGGGCATTGTGGGCTGGTGGAGTGAGGGTCAGGGAGGGGAAGGAACAAAGCCAGAGGCCTTGCACCAGCCAATCTCCAGCAATGGGCCACAGCCATGGCACACATGCACCTGGTGCCTTAGCCATGCATTGCACATGCACCTGTCTCCAGCTCAGTGAACCTGCCCATGTCAGAAACAAAATATTCTCAGTTCTTTTAGGGGAATCAATGCTGCTTGCCCCTTTCCCCCACATCTGACTACACGTCTACCAAACATATTCTTTCTTTCTCTCTTTATTTTTATAAAACACAACAATATGTATGAGTGGACTGAATCTGATACAATAACATTCTGTATGCTAAAATGAATATTGAACACAATTAAATGTGTGTCTGGTAAGAAGATTGTTGAAGTATATGAATATACAGTATGCCATTAACGTTCAGCAGTCATGTATAGCAATTAAAAGCAAGTAGTTGTCAAGAATTTGTATAATTCAAAGAAAGAGCTCAATTAGAAGTTATGTAAAATTTGAATTTAAAAGTTAATTAGAGAGAGCCCTCACTGCCTAAAAATGACACAACTTGAGCTATGATGAATTTAATGTGTCAAAACAGAAAATGCATAAATTCTTGATGATTAAATCTCATTAGGTAACATCAAAAGTTACTAAAACATTGATCTGAAAGCATGAAAAGTGAGGAAAAATCTTAAACATTTATCCTCTAGTCTAATATAAACTTTCTATATTAAGGAACTCATATAAAGTTAGGGAGGTAAAATTCTTCTTTATACTAGTGTTCTTTCTTTATAAAAGATTAATAATTCAGGAATAACTATAGATGTTATCTATTATCTCTAATGCCATATTATATCATGGTAAAAATAATCAATAGGAAAACATTAAGAGAAATTTTGATTATAAGCATAGTAGTAGAAAAATCAATTAAATGGAACTTGAATTCACAATACTACTTCTCATTATTGAAAGTAATACAATGTCAATTCAATGGTTTTTGCCTCCAGATGGGATACAATAGGCAGTATACCATATCACTCACAAACTATTTTTGCAAAGAAATGAAGAAAAATGCAAGTAAGCATCTAACAGCTTATACTAGAGCTGTGAGAGACAGTATACCTTAAATAATGTCCCAAAGAAGACATCTATCAAATCCATAATGTGGGATAGACTACAGGAAAAGTGATCTGTTTGTTCCTTCAGTGAACCATATGACTTGATTTATAATCAGTAAAAAAAAAAAAAAAAAAAAAAAATACACTGAGTAAGAAGCAAGAAACAGGAAAGTGAAGTGTAATAACTAGACTTTGTTTGTGTCTTAATATAAATGAAAATGGCTTTGAAGAATATCAGGGAAATTTAAGCATAAATGGTATCAATCTAAATCAATTGAATTTTATGTTAAATAAGTAAATAAATGATGTTATTAGGTATAATGGTGACAAGGTAATTAAACAAAGGTGTTATAAATATTGTTATCTGATATATTTATGAATTTAAGTATTTCCTGGCAAAAATAACTTAAAGTAACAGTATTTTATGAACCACACTTTTAAAATAACACAAACATAAGAATAGTGGGTGTAAGTAGAAGAAGTCAGATCCTTAAGTAGTGGTAGATTTTCAGTTATCTTCCTTCTAAGCCCACCGGAGGCTGCTGGGGGCTGTGGAGTGCTCTCCATACCACAGGACCTCGGGATCACCTCAGGATCATGGGTGAGTGGAACTCAACATCAGCTTCAGGAATATCAAGAGTCTTGTGCCAGCAGGAACAGGGACAAAGAAACCTCGCCCGACCAAAAGCTGGGATCTATTACAGCCGGGGACACCCCCACATCCCCGCCCTCCATCTTCCTTCTGAGGCCAACGGAGACTGCTGGAAGCTGAGGAGTGCTCCCCATGCCACAGGACCTGGGGTCACCTCAGGATCATGGCCAGGAGGCAGAGCTGAGACCCAGACCACTGGGCACATTCCTTATCAGAGGAGAGTTGGCCTTCAGGAAGGGTTCTGACCTCAGAACTCAGGAGTTGGATCAGAGCTCCAGACTACTGGACACTTGCCCTGCAAGAGAAGAGCTTGCCTGCAGAGAGTGCTCTGAACACTGGAACTCAGGTGAGAATTGAACTCCCAGGAGTGCTGACACAGGCTGACAGAATCACAGGAGGATCAAGCTCCAACCAGAGACAGCTTGAACACTAACAGTAGAGATTTCCAGATGGCAAAAGACAAACGTAAGAATCTAACAGAAACCAAGAACACTGGGCATCATCAGAACCCAGTACGCCTACCACAAAGAGTACTGGATGCCCCAACACACCCGAAAAGCAAGACATGGATTTAAAATCATATGTCATAATGATGGTAGAAGATTGTAAGAAGGACATTAATAACTCTCTTAAAAAATGCAGAACTCTGCTAAACAGATAGAAGCCCTTAAAGAGAAAGTATACAAATCCCTCAAGGAATTACAGGAGAATACTACAAAATAAGGAGATGCCCTTAAAGAGGAAACACAAAAATCCCACAAGGAATCACAGGAGCACACTGTTAAACAGGTAAGTCCTTAAAGAACTACAGGTAAAAACTGCTAAACAGGCAGAAGAAACACAAAAATCCCTTAAAGAATTACAGGAAAACACAACCAAGCAGGTGATGGAATTGAAGAAAACCATTTAAGATCTAAAAATGGAAGTAGAAACAATGAAGAAAACCCAAAGGGAGACAACTCTGGAGATAGAAACCCAAGGAAAGAAATCAGGAACCATAGATGTGAGCATCAGCAACAGAATACAAGAGATGGAAGGGAGAATCGCAGGTGCAGAAGATTCCATAGGGAACATGGGCACAACAATCAAAGAAAATGCAAAATGCAAAAAGATCCTAACTCAAATCATCCAGGAAATCCAGGACACAATGAGAAGACCAAACCTACTGATAATAGGAGTAGATGAGAAAGAATATTTTCACCTTAAAGGGCCAGCGAATATCTTCAAGAAAATTATAGAAGAAAAATTTCCATACTTAAAGAAAGAGATGCCCATGAACATACAAGAAGCCTACAGAACTCCAAATATACTGGTCCAGAAAAGAAATTCCTCCAGACACATAATAATAAGAACAACAAATGTACTAAATAAAGACAGAATATTAAAAGCAGTAAGGGAAAAAGATCAAGTAACATATAAAGGTAGGCCTATTAGAATTACTCCAGATTTCTCTCCAGAGACTATGAAAGCCAGAAGATCCTGGAAAGATGTTATACAGACACTAAGAGAACACAAATGCCAACTGTACTGGCTAGTTTTGTGTCAACTTGACAGAGCTGGAGTTATCACAGAGAAAGGACCATTTCAGTTGAGGAAATGCCTCCATGAGATCCAGCTGTAAGGCATTTTCTCAATTATTGATCAATGGGGGTACCATCTCTGGGCTGGTAGTCTTGGGTTCTATAAGAGAGCAGGCCGAGCAAACCAGGGAAGCAAGCCAGTAAAGAACATCCTTCCATGTCCTCTGAATCATCTCCTGCTTCCTGACCTGTTTGAGTTCCAGTCCTGACTTCCTTTGGTGATGAATAGCAATGTGGAAGAGTAAGCTGAATAAACCCTTTCTTGCCCAAGTGCTTCCTGGGCATGAAGTTTGTGCAGGAATAGAAACCCTGACTAAGACACCAACCCAGGCTACTATACCCAGTAAAACTCTCAATTACCATAGATAGAGGAACCAAAGTATTCCATGACAAAACAAAATTCACACAATATCTTTCCACGAATCCAGCCCTTCAAATGAAAATAGATGGAAAACACCAACAAAATGATAGACACTACCCCCTAGAAAAAGCAAGAAAGTAATCCTTTAACAAAACAAAAAGAAGACAGCCACAAGAACAGATTCCCAACTTTAACAACAAAAATGACAGGAAGCAATACATACTTTTCTTCTATTTCTCTCAACATCAATGGACTCAATTCCCCAATAAAGACATAGACTAACAGACTGGCTACATAAACAGGACCCAACGTTTTGCTGCTTACAGGAAACCGACCTTAGGGATAATAACAAGACACTATCTCAGAGTTAAAGGCTGGAAAACAATTTTCCAAGGAAATGGCCCGAAGAAACAAGCTGGAGTAGCCATTCTAATATATAATAAAATTGACTTCCAACCCAAAGTTATCAAAAAATACAAGGAGGGGCACTTCATATTCATCAAAGGTAAAATATACCAAGATGAACTCTCAATTCTAAATATCTATGTCCCAAATGCAGGAGCAGCTACATTGATTAAAGAAACTTTAGTAAAGCTCAAAGCACACATTGCACCTCACACAATAATAGTGGGAGACTACAACACCACACGCTCACCAATGGACAGATCCTGGAAACAGAAACTAAACAGAGACACATGGACACTAAAAAAAATTATGAAACAAATGGATTTAATAGATATCTACAGAACATTTTTCCTAAAACAAAAGATTATACCTTCTTCTCAGCATCTCATGGAACCTCCTCCAAGATTGACCATATAATTGGTCACAAAGCAGGCCTCAACAGATACAAAAATATTAAAATTATCCCATGCAACCTATCTTATCACCACAGACTAAGGCTGATCTTCAATAACAGCATAAATAAGAGAAAGCCACATTCACGAGGAAACTGAACAACACTCTACGCAATGATACCTTGGTCAAGGAAGAAATAACGAAAGAAATTAAAGACTTTCTAGAGTTTAATGAAAAGGAAGCCACAACATACCCAAACTTATGGGACACAATGAAAGCAGTCCTAAGAGGAAAACTCATAGCCCTGAGTGCATCCAAAAGGAAACTAGAGAGAGCATACACTAGCAGTCTGACAGCACACCTAGAAGCTCTAGAATGAAAGGAAACAAATTCACCCAAGAGAAGTAGACTACAGGAAATAATCAAACTTATTGCTGAAATCAACCAAGTAGAAACAAAAAGAACTCTTCAAAGAATCAACCAAACAAGGAGCTGTTTTTTTGAGAAAATCAACAAGATAGATAAACCCTTAGCCAGACTAATTAGAGGGCAGAGGGACAGTATCCTACTTAACAAAATCAGAAATGAAAATGGAGTCATAACAACAGATCCAGAGGAAATCCAAATCATCATCAGATCCTACTTCAAAAGGCTATCCTCAACAAAACTGGAAAACCTGAATGAAATGGACAATGCCCAATGCAAATACCAGGTACCAAAGTTAAATCAGGATCATCTTAACAGTCCCATTTCCCCTAAAGAAATTGAAGCAGTCATTAATAGTCTCCCAAACAAAAAAAGCCCATGACCAGAGTTCTATCAGACCTTCAAAGAAGGCCTAATTCCAACTCTCCTCAAACTATTCCACAAAATAGAGACATAAGGTACTCTACCCAATTAATTCTATGAAGCCACAATTACTCTGATACTTAAATCAGACAAAGATCCAACAAAGTAAGAGAACTTCAGACCAATATCCCTTATGAATATATTGATGCAAAAATACTCAATAAAATCCTTGCACACTGAATCCAAGAACACATAAAAACGATCATCCATCATGACCAAGTATGCTTCATCCCAGGAATGCAGGGGTGGTTTAATATATGGAAATCCATCAATGTAATCCACTATATAAACAAACTCAAAGGCAAAACTTACATTATAATCTCATTAGATACTGAGAAAGCATTTGACAAAATCCAACACCCCTTCATGATAAAAGTCATGGAAAGATCAGCAATTCAAGGCCCATATCTAAACCTAATAAAAGTAATCTACAGCAAACCAGTAGCCAACGTCAAAGTGAATGGTGAGAAATTCCAAGCAATCCCACTAAAATCAGGGACTAGACAAGGCTGCCCACTTTCTCCCTACCTATTCAAAATAGTACTTGAAGTCCTAGCCAGAGCAATTCGACAACAAAAGGAGGTCAAGGGGATACAACTTGGAAAAGAAGAAGTCAAAATATCACTATTTGCAGATGATATGATAGTTTATATAAGTGACCATAGAGATATGTGAAAGTGGAGAGACTGAAGGCCCAGCTTCATTTGTTGCACATTCATCTGGACTGTTTCTCTGTAAGCAGCTTCTGAGTTTAAAACTCCCCTCAAGATAGAATAGCAGCTGAGATCCCAAAACACTACCTTCTTGTTCATTTTATTTCGGGCATAGGAATAGCTACATAGTTTCCAATCTTACCAGTCCAAGAATCCTTTCACATCATTTGCATTTTTTTCTTTTTTAATTCTCATCAAAGATTTACTTAATAAACAGGTCAAGTGAAGATATAGGAGCCAGAATATATTTTTGAACAAGTACCTGGCTTGTAGTTTTGTGGTCTATAATCTTGCTTACAGGTAGTGTTCCTCAGATTTTCCAAAGCAAGTACCTTCTGAGATTATAAGGTAATAGTTTATAATTTACAAAAAATGAATAATAAGCATAATGACTATTAGAATAAATATTTATAAGTAGGGACAGGGTTACTAACCCATAGTCAAAATTTCTGACCCAGAGCTGTTCTTGTCTAAAAGAACTGCAGGGTCAAAAATGGAGAAGAGACTGAAGTAAGGCAATCCAGTGACCAACCCAACTTGGGATCCATCCCATGGTCTGACACTATTACTAATGTTATGATGTGCTTACAGACAGGAACCTGGCATGGCTATATTCCTAGAGGCCCTATCAGCAGCTGACTGAGACAGAAACAGAAATTTACACCCCACCACTGGACTGAAGTCAGGGATCCATAAGGTCGAATTAGGGGAAGGGTTAAAGGAGCAAAAGAGGAGAACAACCACATAAGAAGACCAGCAGTCTCAAGTAAACTAGACCCCCAAGATCTCTCCAACACTGAGCCACCACCAGAAACATACATGGGCTGGTCTGAGGCCCCTGACAGCAGAGGACTGCCTGGTCAGGCCTCAGGGGGAGGAAATGAGCTTAATCCTTGAGAGACTTGAGATCCTAGGGAAGGGTAAGGCCTGGTGTGGGGGAGCACCGTCTCAGAGGCAAGGCAGGGGAGGATTGGGATGAGAAATTGTGGGAAGGGGGACTGGGGGTGAGGGGGGCAGTGACTGGAATGTAAATAAATAAAAGAAAAAACAGAAGAATTTGAATACTACATAAAACAGAAAACATTTCGACTGGGGTGATGCTAACAGATACCCTTACCATTTGAAAAGTACATAGAAATAATTTTAAGTGGGGGAATTTTTCATCTGTAGATACATATGTTAATGTATTCTTTACACAAATCCAGGCAAACATGAACAGTTGAAGTAAAGATACAGAAGCCAGGTTAAGTTTGTTTGGTCTCTGCTCCAAACTTTTTCTCTGTAACTCCTTCCATGGGTATTTTTCCCCCTTCTAAGAAGAATTGAAGTGACTCTGACCCTCTCAGGAATTCTATTTCTAGTCCCGTGGCCACAAGCACACACACACACACACACACACACACACACACACACACACACACACACACATCAATAATAAATAAGGAGTTGGAGAGCTGATGGCTAGAGGGTTAAGAGCAAATACTGCTCCCCACTGAAAACCTGAATTCAGTTCTGAGCACTCAGATGGTGGCTTACAATCATTTGCAACACTAGCTCCAGTTCCAGGTCATCCAATGCCCTCTTCTGGCCATCGTGGGTACTGCATGCACGTGGTGAGCATCTATCCAAGAAAGCAAAACATTACCTTAAACCTCCAACCAAAGAGTACACAAGGAAGGACTCAACGCTTCAGCTGCTTATGTAGCAGAGGATGGCCTTGTCGGATATCAGTGAAAGGAGAGGCCCTTGGTCATGTGAAGGGTCGATGCCAGGACATTGTGTAGGGGAATGCCAGGAGAGGGAAGCAGCAGTGGATGGGTTAGTAAGCAGGAAGAGGGAGGATAGGATAGGGGGTTTTCTGAAGAAAGGGGATAAAATTTGTAATGTAAATAAAGAAAATATTTAATAAAATAAAAACTTAAAAAATACATATAACATACCACCCCCTATCTGCACGAGTATGTCCCCACCCCACCTGGCCTCTAAACTCCCTGGGCCGCCAGTCTTTTGAAGGTTACTGTTGTGGATAGCCCTGGGGCTAATTATATTTGATGTTAATTCTGTTCTCCAGCCAGTGCTTATGAACAAGGAATGAGTCAGCACTGAGGTGATTTCCTGTAAACCTGCTTCCCAACCTAATTTGTAAAATAAAGTAGAGCTGATGATTGGGCAGATAAAAAGGAAGGTGGAAGCCTGGTATGGTGGCACATGCCTTTAATCCCAGCAGTTGGGAGGCACAGGCAGGCAGATTTCTGAGTTGGAGGCCAGCTTGGTCTACAAAGTAAGTTCCAGGACAGCCAGGGCTATATAGAGAAACCCTGTCTAGAAAAAAAAAAAAAAAAAAAAAAAACGAAGGTGGAGCTGAAGGTAGAGAAGAAGGAGAAAATAGAAGGGGGAGAGGATGCAGAGGAGGAAGAAGAAAAGTGGAGCAGAAGCACATGGCCTAGAGAAACCACAAGTTATAAGGGGTCTCATAAGATGTGGAAGACGGTAATATAGCAGTAGATCTGCCCAATCTAGGCACACAGCATGTATTCATATTAACTGAGTTGTGTTTTCATTGCCAGGGCATATTTGGGTTGGAGATTTACTGCAACCTGTTAGGTACATCATCTCTGATTGAACCCAGACCCAGCAGTCCTCTGTTGTATGTGTGTTGGGGGCCTCATATCAGCTGGTGTATGCTGCCTGTTTGGTGGTCCAGTGTCTGAGAGATCTCAGGAGTCCAGATTAATTAAGACTGCTGGTCCTCCTACAGGGTCACCCTCCTCCACAGCTTCTTTCAAACTTCCCTAATTTAACAACAGGAGTCAACTGCTTCTCTCCATTGGTTGGGTGCAAATATCTGCATCTGACTCTTTCAGCTGCTTGTTGGGTCTTCTGGAGTGCAGTCATGCTAAGGTCCTTTTTGTAAGTGCTCCATAGCCTCAGTAATAGTGTCAGGCCTGGGGACCCCCCCTTGAGCTGGATCCTACTTTGGGCCTGTTACTCGACCTCCTTTTCCTCAGGCTCCTCTCCATTTCCGTCCCAGTAATTCTTTCAGACAAGTAATTCTTTCAGAATTTTGACTGTAGGATGGCAACCATCCTCATGGAGACAGGGGAGTTGGGGGTGGGGGGGGGCGGGGTATGGGATGTGGAACAGTTGGAGGGTAGACATGGAGGGGGGATAAAATCTGGTGTAAAAAAATAAATAATAATAATAGTAAAACAGGAATTTGAGCCAAATAAATAATCACTCTCTTAAAAATAAATAAATACATATTTTAAAATATTTTTCTGCTTGCTTAAATTGTGATATTTACTTGCAGTTTCATTTATTTATTTGTTTGTTTGTTTTGGTTGGTTGGTTGGTTGGTTGGTTGGTTGGTTGGTTTTTCGAGACAGGGTTTCTCTGGCGATCATGGAACTCACTTTGTAGACCAGGCTGGCCTCGAACTCAAAAATCTGCCTGCCTCTGCCTCCTAAGTGCTGGGATTAAAGGTGTGCACCTCCATGCCCAACTTATTTGCAGTTTGAAATTCATTAAAAGTGGATGTGAAGTGTTTATCTAGGGTAACTTGGATTATCAAGAGACTGAGAAACTGTGCCTTAAGTGATCTTGAAATCCCCTCTGAACCTTCAGTGTGCCGGAGGTCTACAGTATAGAACAACCAGGGTGATGCTGTGAGACTCGCACTTTGTGTTAATCCCCAACTGCAGTTCAGACTTTGCATTCTGTCCCTGTGCACCTAAAAATAAGACATTTGACAATAAAATATATTTGACTCTATATGCAAAGAAACTTGTTCCTATGCAATAACTACTGATTATTTATGAAAGAATAATCAAATGGAATAAAAATTATAACAGAATATAAAACCCATATAATTTCACTGAAGAAATTCTTTTTTAATTTTTTATTGGATAGTTTATTTATACATTTCAAATGTTATCCCCTTTCCTGATTTGCCCTCCTCAAACCCTCCATCCTATTCCCCCTCCCCAGGCTTCTATGAGGGTGTTCCCTCACCCACTGACCCACTCCCACCTCACTGCCCTAGCATTTCCCTACACTGGGGCATCAAGCCTTCACAGCACCAAGGGCCTTTCCTACCATTAATGTCAGATAATGCCATCCTCTGCTACATAATGCAGCTAGAACCATGAGTGCTCTTACTGAAGAAATTCTTAAAAACTAAGTGAAGAAATGTCTATTCTTAAAGTCAGTCTAAACACATCTGCATGTAAGAAACTCAATTTATATATTAATAGAATGGCTCACAGACATGACTCACCTTGCATTTCTCTATTTCTCTGTTACAATCAGAGTTCTGACCATTCCAGTAAGATTTCATTCCTTGTACACACATGGTGGTTTTATGACATATGTATATGAAAATGCAGTAACAATAAATTGTCAAATTCAAATCAGGAATTGATAACAGACTTAGGAAACATTTTATTTTCTTTCTTTCTTTATTTCACTGTGAACCCAATTGACAGCACATTTGATCTGAAGTTCATTTTTTAAGAGTGGATTATGTTTTAGTAGGGTTGTCATTCCAGCAAAGAAAACATTATTAAATACAATGAGTACTGTTTGTCTATGCCTTAAGAATTCTTGTTGCAGTGCTAACTAGCCAGACTCCCTCAGATCTCCCAGGGACTGGACCACCAACCAAAGAGTACACATGGAAGGATCCATGGCTCTGGCTGCATCATATATGGCAGAAGATGGCCTTGTTGAACATCAGTGGCAGAATAGCCCTTGGACCTGAGGGGGTTCGATGCCCCAGTGAAGGGGAATGTCAGGGATGAAAGGCAGGAGTGTGTATATGGGGGGAGGAGCACCCTCCTAGAGGCAAGGGAGGGGGGATAGAATAGGGGTTTTTGCAAGGGAGACCTGGAGAGGGAATAACATTTGAAATGTAAATAAAGAAAATAACCAATTAAAGAAAAAATAAAAATAAAACTCAAATACTATTTTACTTCTCGAAAAGAATTCTTATTACATACATATCATTTATTTACATTTTATAGTATTTAAATTCTGTGCTCCTACTCATAGTTTTCCAGATAAAGTGGAATAATGAGCACAAATTATATATATATATATATATATATATATATATATATATATATATATATATATATATATATATCTTCCATATTAAAGATACCATATTGCCCAGATACTGAGTGATAAACTATCTAAAAAACTAACTGCAGATGAAAAATCACTAGAAACCAGCATTGTCAGAGAAAGAGAGAGAGAGAGAGAGAGAGAGAGAGAGAGAGAGAGAGAGAGAGAGAGATTAACGAAAATGGGGTAAGGGGAGCCTGTTCTGATGTTATTACACACATAGCAACCTCATCCATTAAATAACTGTGATTTAGATTTACCCTTTTTAAGAAGTATCACTTAAACAACCCTGAGATTCCACCTCACACCAGTAAGAATGGCTAAGATCAAAAATTCAGATGACAACAGTTGCTGGCGTGGATGTGGAGAAAGGGGAACACTCCTCCATTGTTGGTGGGAATGCAAGCTTGTTCAACCACTCTGGAAATCAGTCTGGCGGTTCCTCAGAAAATTGGACATAATACTACCAGAAGATCCTGCAATACCTCTACTGGGCATATATCCAGAAGATATTCCATCTGCTAACAAGGACATATATTCCACTATGTTCATAGCAGCCTTATTCATAATAGCCAGAAACTGGAAAGAACCCAGATGTCCCTCAACAGAGGAATGGATACAAAAAATTTGGTATATTTACACAATGGAGTACTACTCAGCTATTAAAAACAATAAATATATGAAATTCGTAGGCAAATGGATGGATCTGGAGGCCATCATCCTGAGTGAAGTAACCNAGGGTGGCCTAGTTGGCCATCAGTGGGAAGAGAGGCCCCTTGGTTATGCAGACTTTATATGCCCCAATACAGGGGAACGCCGGGGCCAAAGGGTGGGAGCGGGTGGGTAGGGGAGCAGGGCCGGGAGGGGGGAGGATACAGGGAACTTTCTGGATAACACTTGAAATGTAAATGAAGAAAATATCTAATAAAAGTTGAAAAAAAAAAAAAAAAAGAAGTATCACTTAAAGGAAATACCATAAAATATAATAGGTACTATAGGGCAAAAAGTGGGGTCCTGCATCTGCTCCGGGCTAGGGCCACTAGGCAAAGCATGACACAGGAATTCTGACTACGTGGAACCCCACAAAACCTTGCCAGGCAGGCATCGGCCTATGAGAAGCCATGGGATCCTGCTCTGGTGGTGAGAGAAGCGCAGTCCGAGGTCTCCTCAGACCTGTTGGAGTTGCTTTCTGACTCTTGGGCACCTCAGACCGTTGGGTACCACGGAAGAGCTGGTTCTGGGGTCCCTGGGTCGTATGGAGGCCAGGGACATCAGGTTCTCACTCTGGGACATCCCAGGCGCAACTGTATGTTGTCTAAGAGCTGAGAACAAAGTGGGGACCCTGGGGCAGACTCTGGCCCAAGGACTAAAGGGAAAAGAGCAGGAAGGAGAGCTCTGGAAGGTAATCACAGGGAATAGACAGTCTGGTTAGTTCAGGTGGCTAGCTCAGCAGCCCTCTTGGGTTGGTGGCAACAGTGGCTGGAGCACAGTGAGCCTTCCCAGCAGGAGGTTAGATGCCTGGTGCAGTGTGTTAGAGGGAACCCTGCTCCATTGCTCCAGCACTGAGGATCCTGATGAGAAGAGGTAGTTCATGGTTTTAAGGCATTTATTTTAGAAAAGCAGAGAGAGGGAGAGAGTAGAGAAGCAGAGGATGGCCATAGCCATGTGGAGAGAGGGGGGAGGGTGTACAAAGAGGGGGAGCAAGAAGGCAAGAGAGGAGCAAGAGAGTGAGGAGGAGGCAAGCAACTCCTTTTAGAGTGGGCTGTACCACCCTGGTTGTTGCCAGGTAACTGTGGGGGTGGAGTCCAAACAGAAAATCAGGAACTTGGGACATTACCTACAAGACTGATTGCCACACACCTCTCTGCAGAGGGCTGTGGGAGGCTGTAGCTGAGACAAGAGCCAGGGACCCAGGAGGCATAACCGAACTCTTACCATCCCATGAAGGCAGAAGTCACTGCCCACCAGGTCTTCATTATTCCAGGCCTGTGCTCAACTGGGAACGAGGCTGTCTGTACACAGTTCAAAGTCCCACAAGGTACATTTTACAGTACATTCTTTTTCTTATTTAAGTATTTCCAAGATTGTACAGTCTTGGCCACTACCTACTTTAGAACAGTTTTATTATATTAAAATAAATGGAATTAATATGTTATTTATGATGGCTGTTTTGGTATTTGTAGAAATTGTAAAACTGTTTTTCCAGACCGTACTATTCAAAAATTACAGAAAAACGTTGAATCCAATTTCTCCATAATGTTTCATAGGTTTTTAAAGTATTATTATCGTAGCCATTCTAGTGAATGACTAGTAGCATCCAAATGTGGTTTTGAATTACATATTCCTAAGATCTAATAATATAGAGCATTTCTTATGCTTTTGCTCCACTTAGTCTATACATGAATATATATTCAAATAATTTACCTAGTCTTTAGTCTTTAATTATGTTTAGATTTATATTATTGAGTTGTATGGGCTTTGGTATATGGTGATACTGCATTCCTTCTCAGATATATTATTTCAAAATATTGCTTTGCATTCCTCATATCCTATGAAGTTAAAAAAGTTTTAATTTTTTATTTTAATTTTTGCTTTTAATTTGGTGCCACATGCATTAAAGTGTTAACTAATTCCAGACTACAGTGATTTTTATCTACGTATTCTCCTAAAAGTGTTAAGTTTTAAATATTTCATTGACACCTGTGACATATTTTGACTTGAGTTTCTTGTATTGTTTGTGATAGAAATCCAATTTGGTTCATTTAAAGTTAATACTCAAGTGAGATAATAGTTTTAGACTGTAGCATAAATTATAACCATGTAAGAATAGATTGTAGAATTATAATAGAATAGGAACTGGAGATATTCAATAATCTGGTCTGATATAGGAAAGAATTAATATATAAATAGTTAGCCCTGAAAACTTACATATAACATGATAAAGGATGAGCAGGTTGCATTTATGTATTTAGAAATACACACAAACATGCACGCGTACACAAACACACACACACACACAAATAATGAATTTATAAAAGATGGCACAAATTTGAAAGACAGAAAAACAATTTGTTGTGATCATAAAAAATAAAGAAATATAAGAATATGTTCTATGGGGGGGTGAGGTATGGGGGAAGGGGGTGCCTCAGCGGGTCCATGCTGAAGCATCCCTTCCTCCTGAGAGACCAGCCATGTGATGGTATAGCATAGAATACAATTTATTCAGGGCATGGGGAGGGGGATTAAGAAAGTAGCAGAGGCAGAGAAAGGCAGAGAGAAGGAGAGAGTAGGCCCTGCGCTCATGTCTCTAGCTGCATATATGGAAGAAGATGGCCTGGTTGGCCATCATTGGGAGGAGTGGCCCCTTGGTCATACAGACTTTATATGCCCCAGTACAGGGGAACGCCAGGGCCATTACATGGGAGGGGGTGGGTAGGGGAGCAGGGCAGGGATGCGGGAGGGTAAGGGGAAATTTCTGGATAACATTTGAATGTAAATGAAAATATCTAATAAAGAGAAAAAAAGTGTAAAATATAGAAAAATAAATATGGAAAAGTATAAATTTCCTATCACTCCTCAAACAAACAAACAAAAAAAAGAAGTAGAGGCGAGCCATGACCTCCTGGAGAGAAGGGGAAAGGGAATGGGTAGAGAGGGGACAAGAGGCAAGGAAGAGAAGCAGGAGTAAAGAGAGCGAGAGAGGTAGGAAGGAGCAAGCAGCCCCTTTTATGGTGGGCCAGGCCTACCTGGATGTTGACAGGTAACTGTGGGGAGGAGCATGTCTGGCTGATGCCAGGTAACTGTGGGGGTGGAGTCCAGACAGAATACCAACAGAAAGGACAGATATCGAAAGGTTAAGAGGGAAGAAGGGAAAGCAAGATATCATGTTATTATAATTTCAAAACATGAAACAGTATTTTTTTAAATTAGTCAATGACCTCAGCAAACAGACAGAAATTTCTACTGAAAAGCAGTATGTAAAGCAGTACCTAGGAGGTCTCAGCGTCTCCTGATAGTGTTTGAAAGATGGGAGCTTATAGCTGCTGAGATGGCGCCATGTGTAATGGCATTTTCTGTGTAAGCCTGGCTACCTAGGTTCAATCCACGGAGCTCATATGAGAGTAGAAACTCACTCCATAAAATTGCCTTCTGATTCTACACATTTGCTCACACCTGCAAATTCATACACAAAAAATAGTAAGATAAAAAATTTAAAGATAATTTCAAACTGGACCAATATATGTTTATAATCAAATAAACAATCATGAAATGTATTTGGAATAGGGGCTGTAAACGTCGGAGGTTTGTAGAAACAAATGCATAAAATCTACATTGGGAATATTTTAAAGAAAACACTTAAACTCAAGGTTTATAGGATTCTGAAGGTAGTGACATGGTATCTACACATTTAAATATCTATACAGAAAGTTCTGTAGCCAGCATGAAATTGGATATCTGAAAACCATTATTTAGAATAAAGTTGAATGAGGTTTTAATTATTTTTGAAAGGCTTGAATGTATGAGAAGTTCTTAAAAAAAAAAAAAGAAAGAACTCTTATCTTATAATGAGAAAATATAGTCTATAAAGCAAAAGTAAAACTGAAACCCCAAAAACTGTCTATGTGCTCTCCAATAGTCATTCTGAATTTGCCTGAAAATGAAGTTTGTCTCTAGATAGAAAATATAACAAGGTTTTTACATTTCTATTTTTGCAAATTGGCTATCAGAAACATAGGCATACCAATATTCATTTAAATCTACATTCCCATTTGAAAAACAATGCACAACATGGCCTGGTTTTCTAGGAGAATTTCAATGGAAGCCATTCAAAAGTGTATTTCTTTTCAAAACGTATATATTGAATAGCATTTGATATCACATAGCTTAAAAAAAAACTTTGATAATGAAAATGTTTTAAAATGATTAGAATGATCTCTTGATTCACATGCTAAAAATGAAATTGCAGGATGCTTTCCAGAACATCTGCAAATCAGTGAACACACAGCTAGAATATTTAAAATGGCTCTTGCAATATTGGTAATTGTATCCACTGTATGTTAACATTCTGGCTGCTAACTCCACTCATTCCAGCTGACCCTACATATCTGCCTACCAACTTTTTGCCAAATCTGCTGTCAAATTATGTAGAAGCCCTTTATTGGATGAAGGGAAAGAGATGTTTCATAATGAAAACTATTTTCAAAAATGCAAGGTCACATTCAAAAATATGAGAAAAAAATTGTTCAATTAAAAAAAATAATAACTCAGAGTTGGTTTCTATGTGGGGACAACTCTAGCTGAGACTCCTGGCAATGGGCCATATGGAGACTGAAGTGGCCACTTTGTATAGCCAGGCAGGATTCCGAGTGGAGTGCCAAGGACAGCAACCCACCCACAAAACCTTCTACCAAAAATGTGTCCTGTCTATGAGATGTGAAAGGAGAAAAGCAGAGTAGAGACAGAGGGAATGGCCAACTAATGACTGACCAAATTGAGATGCATTTGTTCTTGGGCAAGAACCAATGTTTGACACTATTAGTGATACTCTGTTATGCTTCAAAACAGGAGCCTAGCCTAACTGTCTTCTTGAGAGGTTCCATCCAGCAGCCAATGGAAAGAGATATTGAGACATACAGCCAAACATTGAAAGGATCTCATGAGTCTTGTGGAAGAGTTGGGGGGAGGATTGAGGAAGATAGAGAGGAAAGGTACCCCACAGAAAAACCAACAAAGTTAACTAACCTGGACAACTAACCTTGCAGGCTCCCAGAGACTGTGCCACCAACCAAAAAAGCTAGACATAGGCACATATGCAGCAGATGTGAATCTTGATCTTCAGGAAAGTCCCACAGCAACTGAAGGAGAGAGGTTGGTGTCCCTAAATCTGTTGGATTCAGGATTCTTTTCCCTCTTGTCTGTGGATTCAGTTCCCATAACTAGGCTACCTTGTCTGACCTCAGTGGAAAAGGATGCACCTAGTCCTTCATTGACTTGATATGAGTACACGTGGGGTAGCAGAGTGAAATGTAGTAGGGGGTAAGATACCTAAAGGGGGACCCCCTTTCTCAGGGAGAAGGAGAAGGAGGAATGGGAGTAGGATCTGTGTAAGCGAGTCCTGAAAGAAAGAGAAGAGGCTGAAATTGGGATGTAAAGTAAATAAGTAAAATTAAAAATAACTCTTGAGGAAGTATGAAAGTTAACTTCTACTGGGTAACTTGTTCTGAAGTATAAGTGCAATTTTCAGTCATCAAGTAAACGTTTGTGAACTATCACTCTTATACCATATATTTTATGGGAGCAGCTAGCTAGGCTCTGCACACTGATAAAAAAGAGCAACTTACTACTTATATTTCCTCTGGTAAGATACAATTTCTATGTATTACTGAGTGCTGAGAAATGAGAGCTCATTTATTCATTGGTTTAGAAAATACTTCTAGTCTGTTCAATGCTGGTTAACATGTAAATAAGTATGAATATTTTCATGAACAATTTTTTTGTCTTTTTGAATTTGGCTATTAATATATCTCAAGTGACTAAAGTAAAATAATATTGAATTTTACTGGATATAAGTATACTTATACAACTTCAAAATCACAATGTGCTAGCTATTTGCTAGTTCTATAAGATGATATTTAATTTTGGAAAATTTAAACCTCAAAATCTTAGGGATAAACCTCCTAAAAGTTTGTCCAATTCCTGGTAATCAGACCTAAACACATATACATAGGAGCAAAAGTATTCTAAATCAATTCAGCAGGTTGTAACTATATGCATATAGATATGTGTTTGTGTATGTGTGTGTGTACATGTGTAAACCGTAATAATTTAAAAGATAACATTAATTTTCTAAAGAGTAAAAAAGACATGGGATTAGTTGATCCAGGGAGAGGGAGGGGTGGAAGTGATGTCAATACATACTTGAAGCTGAAGTGAATTGAATTTTTTTCCAGTCTGTGTTTATATCAGTCTAGGTACATGAAAAAAATATGGTCGACTAGGGAACTTTCAGGATAACATTTGAAATGTAAATTAAGAAAATATCTAATAAAAACAGAAGGCAAAAAAATGGAAAAAAAAAGGTCAATCCTAAGGCATAAACAAACTAGTTAAGGAACAATCAAAGAATAAACAGAGGTCCCATGATGAGTGTATCCAGGGTCTTAACTATGAAAACTAAACTTTGGCTATGTAAATTACCCAGTGTATAATACTTTATTGTAACAGCTTGAACAATGTACTTTCCTTACATTAGGAAGGAAGCCTTACTTCCTCCAAAGTATATAATATTGGTCATTTATTAACATTGTCAAAAATAATACTATAGAGGAAGAAAAGATAATTTCTACTTCAAATGTATACAGTGAAAATCAAAGAAAGGTGAAAACTGATTGAGGCTTGACCTCTAAACTCCCTGTGGCCTCCAGTCTCTTGAGGGTTAGGTACATCAACTCTGAATGAACCCAGACCCGGAAGTCCTCTCCTGTATATGTGATGGGGGCCTCATATCAGTTAGTATATGTTGTCTGTTTGGTGGTTCAATATTTGAGAGATCTAAGGGTATCAAGATTAACTGACTGCTGATTCTCCTACAGGCTCACCCTTCTCAGCTTCTTTCAGTCCTTCCCTAATTCAGCCAACAGGGGTCAGTAGCTTCTGTCCATTGGTTGGGTGCAAATATCTGCATCTGACTCTTTCAGCTGCTTGTTGGGTCTTTTTGAGTATGGTCATGACAGGTCCCCTTTTGTGAGCATTCCATATCCTCAGTAATAGTGGCAGGCCTTGGGACCTTCCCTTGAGCTGGAACCCACTTTGAGCCTGTTGCTGGACCTTCTTTTCCTCAGGCTCCTCCCCATTTTCATCCCTGTAATTCTTTCAGACAGGAACAATTATGGGTCAGAGTTATGACTATGAGATAGCAACCCTATTCCTCACTTGATGTCCTGTCTTCCTACTGGATGTGGGCTCTATAAGTTCCCTCTCCCTGCTGTTGGGCATTTCATCTAAGGTCCCTCCCTTTGAGTCTTGAGAGTCTCTCACCTCCCAGGTCTCTCTTGCATTCTGGAAGGTCCCCCCAACCTCATATCTCCCGTAGTTGCCTGTTTCCATTCTTAGAACTTAATCACCAAAAAAAAAAAAACAATCAAAAATTGGAGTACAGAATTAAACAGATTTTGCAACTGAGGAATCTCGAATGGCTGAAAAGCACCTAAAGAAAATTTCAAAGTCCTTAGTAATCAGAGAAATGCAAATCAAAACAACTCTGAGATTCTACCTTACACTAATCAGAATGGCTAAGATCAAATTCTCAGGCAACAACACATGTTGGAAAGAATGTGGAGAAAGAGGAATGCTCCCCCATTGCTGGTGGAATTGCAAACTGGTACAACCACTCTGGAAATCAATCTGGAGGTTCATCAGAAAATTGGAAATAGATCTACCTGAAGACCCAGCTATACCTCTCTTGGGCTCAAAAGATGCCCTACCATGCCACAGGGGCAAGTGTTCCACTATGTTCATAGTGGCCTTATTTGTGATAGCCAGAAGCTGAAAACAACCTATATGTCCCACGACAGAAGAATGGATACACAAAACGTGGTTCCTTTACACAATGGAATGCTACTCCGCTATTAAGAACAAGGACATCCTGAGATTTGCAGGCAAATGAATGGAAAGGGAAAATATCATCCTGAGTGAGGTAACTCAGACCCAAAAGGACATGCTTGGTATGTACTCACTACTCAGTGGATATTAGCCAAATTAATAATAATAATAATAATAATAATAATAATAATAATAATAATAAATAATAATACCCAAGATACAGTTCGTAGAACTCAAAAAGGTTCTGTGAACTGTGAGGACACCTCAGTCCCACTTAGGAAAGAGAAGAAAGCAATTACAAGTGGGGAGGGAGGGAGGGATCTGGGAGGGAAAGTGGACAGGGAGAAGTGGGGGGTGGAGGAGAACCTGTTCTTGTATTGTGGGAGGCAAATCTTATGTATAAAGTATTCAATGAAGATGTGCATCACAGACACTTATTATAAACTAGAGCCCATTTGCTTAAATGCGTTCTCCTCTTCTTCCAGAATAAAGGTACTTCACCTTTTGTTATGCTTTACTTTTCATCTTCACAAAATGAGAATGAAGTTGCCTTACCACAATTTTCTGAGTCTTACATATGATGAACCATGGAAATAATTTATGGACATGGTATAAAGTAAATAATGCATAAATTGTAACTATTGTTAGTCAATTCCTTTACCATTTACATGCTATAATGCTAGGTGATATAGGGGAAACTCATTATTTCAAGATACTGTACAGTTAGGTTATAGCAATTTTGAAACATTCTGTAATCTTTTTATCCAATGGAATTAATTTCAAGCAATCTTTACTAAATTTAAGTAATTAGCTCCAAGTCACATTTACAAAAACAATAGAGAACCCTGAGCTATTAGACATTTTAATCCTGTCCTTTAAAAACAGGAAGAGTTGAGGAAATCACTTAAAATCATTAAATTGTAATATCTTCACATAATAAAATTTTCCACACCAAATAAATACTTGTTGATCACACAGTATATGTATATGTTTATAACAAATGATTTACAAAAATTGTATCACTCTCCTTTATAATACTGGTATGGAATAAGTGTATATACTTATTATGTAACACAAATTCTAAAAGTCTACCTGTATCCCTGAGTTAATAAAATCAAATGGGTGCAAATATTTTTTTAAAAGTCTTTTATATAAAGATTGAATGTAGTTGCAGATTAGGACTGCTTTCCATTTAATTTGCCAGGTCCAGTGTAGCCTTAGTAGGAACAGAATGACACAGTTCCTACCCCTGGGACAGGACCAGCAGATGTGGACCTCCACGTATGTCAACTGCTGTGTGCTTAAGGTTTGTTTGTATAATAATGTACATATTTTACATTCCTCCTCCAAGGAATGTCTTCTCAGGATAATGTTAATGTTCATGATTCCATGATAAGGAGACACAGCAGATCCAGGAGGCAAAAGATATGGCTAATGTCTTAGCAGAATGGTAATTGCTGGGGCTTTCAGGACAGCCTTAAGGTTGTATAAAAGAACTCTTAAAAACATGCGTTCAAAAATATATAATTTCTCAATAAATAAGAATGCTATATGAATTATATGGAGGACTTCATTAATCTAAAGGAATAAAAGCAGCTACTCTGTGAGCCAATTTGTCAGGAGATACTAAGGAAAGAGATAAAGAGATTTAGGGAGTGGTCTGCTTATAAGGGCAGACAGATTCTGGAGTTTACCATTGGCCTGGGACAGAGCAAGGTTAGGGCCAGATGTGGTAGGAATGGTAATTTCAGGACAAGGTCCCATCTAACTAGCTTATAGTCTTACCAGTTTACTTTAGCTACCTTAACAGAGGTAGGTAGATCTCTGATTTCTTTTGCATTGTTAAAAGAAAATGTGAACTTGCTGTCTCCTAATAATTAAGGAGCGGGGATCATGGGATGCTGATTCATGCAATAATTAAAATAAAACTTAGAGTAAATGACTGGATTGAGATATAAAAGAAAAGACTGGGCTTATGATCTATAAGAGATGAGCTATCCAGAGAAATGTTTAGTACAGCAGGAGAGGGCTGCTTAGAGAATTGTCTCAAGCAGAACTTAAAAAGAGCTGTCTGGAGGTATCCAGAGAAGGCAGACTGGAGAGAAAGAAAGCAGAACAGAGAGAAAGCAGGGTGGAAAGCTGTCTTGAGCAGAACATAGACTGCCAGTGGAGACCCAGGATTTGACTTAGAGTTGTTTGTTTTGTTTGTTTTCACTGCTCCCGCTGGCTACTCCCGGAAATTCCTTTTTTCATAACCCCTCTCCAAGTGGAGGCTGGTCCTTGGCATTAATGGACTAGTGTTGACAAAGCACAGCCTTCTAGCATTGTTGAGTTCTTGTGGGCACCCTAAATCATACCATGAGTTATTGCTATATTTAAATATAATAAACTCAAATCTTTGAGAGACACTTATTAGAATATTAAAATGAATACTTAAAAAGAAGAATATGTTAGGTAGAATAAATATTACTATTCTGGGAATATGAAAGAGCTAATGTTTGTACACCTTTCAACATATTAAGAATTTCACAACTCGGGACCCTGATATAACTGTCTCCTATGAGGCTATGCCAGTGGCTGGCAAATACAGAAGTGGATGCTCACAGTCATCTATATGATGGAACACAGGGCCCACAATGGAGAAACTAGAGATAGAACCCCAGGAGCTGAAGGGGTCTGCAACCCTATAAGAGGAACAACAATATGAACTAACCAGAACCCCCAGAGTTCGGGTCTCTAGCTGCATATGTAGCAGAAGTTGGCCTAGTCGGCCATCATGGGAAGAGAGGCCCCTTGGTATTGCAAACTTTATATGCCCCAATACAGGAGAATGCCAGGGCCAAGAAGTGGGAATGGGTAGGCAGGGGAGCAGGACGGAGGGAGGGGAGAAGGAACTTTCGGGATAGCATTTGAAATGTAAATTAAGAAAATATCTAATAAAAAATGGAAAAAAAGATTTAAAAAAAAAAGAATTTCACATCTCTGTAAAGATGCTGAAGAAAGAGGGATTTTGAAGTTTATGAATTAAAATTGAGCATGTTTGTAAACAGAAGACAGGGAAGGTTCATGTGAAATTATTTTACCTGTGATAAAAGTTCCCTTTCATTTTATACCATCTGTGAACTTTTTCTCTTAAGTCAGTGACATACATGGTAATCCAAAAGTAGCATGTCTTTGCCAAGGATATCCAACTATTTTTATTGGACAAGTATCAGCTTTAAACATAATTGCAAATACAAAAAAATCTGTATTTAATACTGACAATTGAAAGCATGCAGGACCCAAGATATGATAGATAATGTTGTGCTACTTGATACTACAAAAATTATATAAATGAAGACTAGTTTTGATGATACCCAGTGTTGATTTGTGCCCTGTAACTCCAGGATACTATTTTAGAATGACCTTTCTTTACAGAAGGAATGAAAAGAAAAGATTTCATTTCCACTAGAAAATAACCAATATGGCTTTATAAGTATGTATTTGTGGGCAACTGAAAAATGTTCTTTGCTAGTATTTCATAACACTCTTCATGGGGCCACTGGGACATGGGATTTGGCCTGCAGAAATTTGTAATAATGATTTTAAAGCACTTGGAGGATAATGAGAAAATTTAGGCATTCTTGTATTGTCACTCAATACTGTGTATCTTCATTTCTTTAATAAAAAAAGAAAATTCCTGCTGATCAAGTCATTACATAGCTGAAGGCTCTTTGGGGGGAAGTTATAGCAATGCTTAATTTATGTTCTTAGAGTTCATCTCAATATTAACCTTTTATCGTTCCAGTGGGAGTAAAGTCTTAATAGAATGGGATGAAGTTATTAAAACATATAATTCCTTAATATACATATTTTCACTCTACCCTCTAGAGTGTACATATTTCTTTCAATCTGGAGAAGGAAGGAAATGATTTACCAGTGTGTTTCCAAGTTTACATTTATCTTTAATGAGAACTTTGTTAGTATGGTTTTGTAATTAACTATCCTTTTCATGATAGATAATTTGATTTCAACCAATTTTTTTAAAGCAGAAAGGAGTTTGTATATGCAAGTAAGAGGGCATATGTTTTTGAATCCTAACTTCTTTTTTCTGATGTCATTTATTAAGAACTTTTGGTGAGATTCTGCCCAATGCTTTCAGAAGGTCAACTGAATGTGAGTCTGTGGCATGGTCAGATAAGAGAAAACTGCCTAGAGCTCTGTTATTCACATCATTAATCAGAAAAGGGAAGAACTTAGAAGAAAGCAGCCACAAAATTTCAGTTATGTGGGAGAGAGAAGAATATATAATTCCGTTCAGTAGAGTGTGAAAGTTTCCATATATCTGCTACTCCTAAATCAGTAATAGTTGAGGATGAAGCTTTATGAGCTTTTTAAATAAAATGGTATGCATAATAATATATGCCAAACTTTTACGAAGCAGAAGCCAAGGCCACAGAAAGTCAGAACTCCAAATTGTTTTAGTAAAGGCATTGTTCAGAATTTTTGAAAGAAATATACAGGTTGCTCTATAAATTTCTTTAAAGTTGGGTAATTCATAAAAGAAGTAAAATTCTTCCTTGTCCTCTGATTTCTTACATAGCTATAACTACTTAGATTGATATGGTTGGTTGGGGGCAGTAGGCTAAGTAAAAAAATATAGTTCCTAGTACACACTGGATTTCTTTCATTTATTAAACACAAAGAGATATGCAATTATAGTGGTACAAGTTGTAATCTTTTCCATGTTATAGAGAAGGAAATTGAAACTTAAAAATAACTTGTTTGAGAATGAAAAAATATTAGGACACATTTTGAAGTTCATAGCAGTAAATATTAATATTCTTTATTCCCTAAACCTTGGTTACATATAGGCAATGTTGGTTCTGATTTTCTTCTCAGTAATACACAACACCCAATGAAAAAATTGGGACCCAAAGGGACAGTGCCTTCATACAGTTCATTGTGGAACAACTAACCTAGAGCATGGTGTATTAGGCAGAAACAAGTGTGACCATGCCTCAAGATCCTGAGTGAGGTAACCCAATCACAAAAGAAGTCACTTGATATGCACTCACTGATAAGCGGATATTAGCCCAGAAACCTAGAATACCCAAGATACAATTTCCAAAACACAAGAAAATCAAGAAAGACCAACACGTAGGTACTTCATTCCTCCCTAGAATAGGGATTAAAATATACATGGAAGGAGGTGCAGAGACAAAGTTTGGAGGTAAAATGAAAGGATGGACCATCCATAGAGTGCCCCACCCGGGTGGTCCATCACATAATCAGCCACCAAATGCAGACACTACTGCATAAACCAGCAGAATATTGCTGAAAGCACCCTGATATAGCTGTCTCCTGGGAGGCTTTGACAGTCCCTGACAAATACAGAAGTGGATGCTCACAATCATCTATAGGGAAGAACACAGGGTCCCCAATGTAGGAGTTAAAGAGAGTACCCAAGAGCTGTAGGGGTCTGCAACCCTATAGATGGAAAAACAATATGAACTAATCAGAACCCCCAGAGCTCATGTCTCTAGCTGCATATGTATTAGAAGATGGCCTAGTTGGCCATTATTCGGGAAGAAAGGTCCTTGGTCTAGCAATGTTTAAATGCCCCAGTACAGGGGAATGCCAGGGCCAAGTAGTGGGAGTGGGTGGGTAGGGGGGCAGGGCGCTGGGAGAGTATAGGGGACTTATGGGATAACACTTGAAATGTAAATTAAGAAAATATCTAATAAAAAAAGTAAGTGAAAGGGGTGAACTGATTCCAGAGGGCTGTCCTCTGAACTTCCCATGTGCTCTGTGGCATTCCTATAGCTGCACACACTGTACAAATAAACTCACACACTGTACACACACAAACTCTCTCTCTCTCTCTCTCTCTCTCTCTCTCTCTCTCTCTCTCTCTCTCTCTCTTACACACACACACACACACACACACACACACACAGACTGCACACACACACACACACACACACACACACACACACAGGTACACACAGACTGCACACATACACACATACACACAGAGGCACACTCATGCACATGCAGAAACACAAAGAAGTAAGTGTTTTATAAGCATAAAAGTGTGAGATGAATGAAAATGTGCCTACCAGCTATTTTTACAAACTAATAATTAAATTAAACTGAGGAAACTTGTAGCCCAGGCTGAACTTGAGTTCTTCACATAGCCCAAGATGAGCTTGAACTCATGATCTTCCTGACTCATCCTCTTGATTGTTGGCAAATCTGTAACTATGCCGCTTCTAATTCCACCTTTACAAATAAGATACTGGGTGCATTTTTACAAATAAAATACTAGATGTATTCTTACAAATAAAATACTGGGTGCATTTTTCTAAAAGAATCAAAAATCAAGAGTGGAGACCTGGATATCTATCAGCTGTAAACAGGTATTAACAGTTCCATCTTGCTGGGTGTGGTGGTGCATGCCTTTAATCCCAGCAGTTGGGAGGCAGAGGCAGGCAGATTTCTGAGTTTGAGGCCAGCCTGGTCTACAGAGTGAGTTCCAGGACAGCCAAGGCTACACAGAGAAACCCTGTCTCAAAAAACCAGAACAAACAAACAAACAAACAATTCCATCTTCACTCCAAGTACCCCAATCATGTCTCCTGTAGAAGCTTATGACATAAAATCTGAGAATTTGTGTTTCTGTGTTTCTGTATAGCGATTCATTTAGCTCTTTGTGTATGTATCAAATATTGTTCATTTTTATATATCATTACTACCTCTACATTGCTAAGTCAGTCATCATTCTTCTATATTTAAACTTCTCTTGAAAAAATACTCTATCCAACAATATTGGCTGAACTATAGCAAAAAAAAAAAAAAAAACCTGCATCTACTTGGGTTAATGATTTAGCCTTGGTGCTGAGGACCTAGTCTGATAATCAACATTCAGGATGTGTTTGTTCTCAACATTCTTTAGCTGCCTTTGTATATTCTTGGTTATTTCCCCTATCAACTTTCACATGTCTATTGGCATTGTCCTTGGTCACTTCCAAAACCATACATGCAAAGAAACATTTTCCAGACTACATATGTCTCATTTAGGGATATTTGTGTATATACATATAGTATATTAATTTAACTACTATCAGTAGTAAAAAGGATTTGAATTTGAAGAGAGCATGGAGGCATATACGGGAGGGTTTGAATGTAGGAAAGGTAAGGAGGGGTAGGATGTAATTCCTGTGTAGGAGAGGAGGTGGGGAGAAGAACAGCAATGGTAATCAGATGTGGGAGGAGGGCAGGAAAGGGATGGAAGTGAGAATGAAAATCAGTGGAGGGAATCTCTGGTGACTAGTTAGTGGCCTGGAATAGGAAAGGATACAGGGAGTCTATGGGGGTAACCCTAGCTGAGATTCCTGCCAGAGGAGGATATAGAGACTCAAGTGGCCACCTCCTATAGCCAGGCAGTACTCCCAGAGGAGGGAGACAGACATCAGTTTACTCCTAAAAACTTCAAACCAAAATTTGTCTTGCCTGCATCATGTGCAGGGATAAAGATAAAACAGAGTCTTGTCAAGCTTGAGACTCATACCATTGGAGAGAACCAACCTCTGACACTATTAATGATGCTCTTCTATGCTTGCAGGCAGGAAACTAGCATAAACATCTCCTGAGAGGCTTCATCCAGCAGTGGATAGAGGTAGATGCAGAGACCCACAGACAAATATCAGGCAGAGCTTGGGAAATCTTATAGAAGAGTGGGGAATAAAAATGAGCAAGTTGCGGGTCATCAATAATACCACAAGAAGACCCACAGCATCAACTAACCTGGGCCATGGGGGCTCACAGAGTCTGGGCAACCAACCAGGGAACATGCAGGAATTGGATGTGTATCTGTATACATTTGTAGCCAATGTGCAGCTTGTTCTTTCTGTGTATCCCCTAACAAGTGGAGCAGAGGCTGGCTGTCTCAGTTCCCTGCCATTGGATCCCCTTCCTCTTACCTGAACTGCCTGGTTGAGCCTTAGTTGGAGAGGATGTGCCCAGGATTGCTTGGTCTATATACACCAGGGTGGTGGAGTACCTAAAAGGGGATCACCTTCTCTGAAGAGGAAGGGGACAATGGAGGAAAGGGATTTGTAAGGATGGAACTGGAAAGAGAGGAGGGAGGGGGTTGTGAATAAAAATGTAAAGTGAATAGAAAAATTAAAAATCACTCACAGTGAAATCAAACATTCTGAGCAATCATTATCAGTTATTCACTAGATCATTAACAAACACCATGTTTTTTCTTTAGTGGTTCATTATTTCTGGGAAAATGGAAAAATAATTTGAAAGTAGAAAAACATACATTATTTTTTAAAATAAATTCTATTTCCAATACGTAATCATATTGTTATTTCACTAATTTGCTGTGCAGTTTACATAAGATAATGCAAATAAATTGAGCTGACAACAATATATACTATATGTTGTGATATTCCATATGTATGCTGACACAATCAATCTAAGAATGTAATTCCAAATATAACCCCATGCACAAGGCCTGCAGAAGTTCAAGTTGATCAAAATTCCAGCATGGATACAGGAGGAGCTCACAAGGCCACATTCCTAGCTGCTGGAGACAGAAGAATAAGTTTTCTTCAAGGGTGTGACCACTGGAGCATTAACCATATTCCAGTAGAATGGATTCAAATTATGCAAGTATACTTTCATGGTTAGATTTTTGGAAAATTGATGCAAGTTAGAGTCATTTATGAAGAGACAACTTGGGTTGAACAAATGCCCCTACTAGATTGGCCTATGGACAAGCCTGTGGACATTTTCTGAATTGGTGATTGATGCTATGTTCCTATCCCTGGGCTGGTAGTCCTAGGTAATATAAGAAAGCAAGCTGTGTGAGCCAGTAAACAGTACACCTCCATGAGCTCTTCATCAGCTCCTGCCTCCAGGTTTATGCCGCTTTGAGTTTCTGCTCTGACTCCCCTCACTGATGAAGTATAATCTGGACATTTTAAGCATAAATAAACCCTTTCGTCCCCAATTTGTTTTCAGTCTTTGGGTTTCATCAGAGGATTAGAAACATGTGGGCAGCACAAATTGGATTGGATGAGTTATTAACAAATTAGCATGAATTTTGAAGAGGGATGTGTTGGAAGATGATCTGTGGGATATTGAAGGGAGAAAATTGGGGTAGACATAAATATATTTCATTTATACTTGTGTGAAACTCTAAAAACTATATAAAGAATTTAAGATAAGAGTCAAGAGTAAGAAAAGCAAGTAAGGAAATACTAAGTAAAAGTGTGTTCACAAAACTGCAGGCCATTTGTGGGACAAATGCTAATGAATTTTCAGTAAATGTGAGTTGTACTCCCAGCTTCATTATTTTGACTTTTATAATCTTAGCCTGTGTTAGCCCTGAGCCTCTCTGAATATCGCATTCATTATTGGAAGAAACTGTTTACAAAGGTTATCCAGAGTGCATTTGGGAATCACTTCCATCTAAGGTAATATCTCACTACAAAGGAAAAAGCCATGGTCTCTAAGGCATGAAGCTTGGCTTCTAAACATGGAGAAGTAACTAACCATTAGCAATTGGTCTATCATTCTAGTCCTTTAGTCGCCTTTCCCTAAAATACAGATAATAATAGAAATTGCCATTGAGTTCATGGAGGAATGAAGTAAACTAAAAATTCATTGAATCATGTTAAGTGCTTTGGATTAAATCTAGTATAGGCTGCTGATGCACTCTCCTTGTAAGTCATCTGTCTAATATGGAAAGGCAATTTTTAAAATTATACTATACCAAAAACGATAGTACATAGATTATCATACTGAAAATATATTTCTTATTAAATTCGAGGTGAATATGTATATATATATATATATATATATATATATATATATATATATATATATATATATATTTAGTGGGGTTATTCTTACAGTGCTTGGTAAAGAATGTTCTCATACATTATGATAGATGATTAGTACATTAAGATATTTAGCTTCTCAATTTTTATATGTGATAAATTATTAAAACACAAATGACTGACTTAATTCAAATATTTCATTACAAAGATTCAGTAGACATTTTTCCAGATTCTTTTTTGTCTGTTTTTGAGAATAAGCCTAGAATGCCAGAGGAAGTCAGGATGCTGAGAGGAGGGATAGTAGTGTAAGAAGGTGAAGTGATGGTCATGAGAAGGGTATGTGTAAGAGGCTTAGGAGTGTCTATGGAAGCACAGGATGATCATGGGAAGGCAGAAGTCTATGTGGAAAATCAGTGTCTCTCCAAGGCCACGATGCTGCTGACTGAGTAGGACACTCAACTGGAATACAAATGACTAGGGAGTAAGGCAGGGATCCAGAGACTCTCTAAAAGGCTGGGAAGCCAGAAGGGCAGGGTAGAGGGTAGGGGAGAGTGGGAGAAAATAAGGCTAAGAACTTGCAAAGTACTCAAAGGAGAGTAGCATGCTTTTTTTTAATAGCAGTAAGACAAGGATACTGCAGAGAGTAAGATCAATAAGACAAGAGAAGACAGAAAGACTGTATGCTTCAAGGATGAGGAACTAGGGAGGTTGGGCAAGAGGGAGGAAGACAAGGGATTCAAAGGAGATTTCCAATCTGGGAAGACAGTCAAAACTGGGGAGGGGCAGAGAATCTGAGAAGAAGATCTCTGCAGGAGGGGTAGTGGCTCATATATGTGGTGTGATGGCTTGGGAGGACAGAGAGCTAAGCAGAAGGATAGGAACATGTAGAAACAAGCAAGAAGGAATGTGGGAGAGGAAGGGTGATGTAGGAAGGAGAATGGCAGTTGTGATAGGAAGCCCAGGTTTGCCAAGAGGCTAAGAAGATCAGGATGAACATGTTAGGGAGGGCAGAAGGTTCATAGAAAATAGTACCTTGCTGTAGAAAAGTAGGATGGTGATGGGGACACAAGTTCAGTTAGGTCAATAAGGGCTGAGGCCAGACATCTGGCTCAGCATTCAGGATACCTACCTGCTCTTCCACAGGCCCTAAGTTCCATTCTTAGCATCCATATGGATTCACAACAGGCAGCTTCAACCATTTCCAGAAAAAAACTGACACCCTTTTCAAGCCACCGTGGACACCAAGCAAACACATGGTTCAGTTAAGTACATGTAAGCAACACATTCATATACTTAACATTAAAATAAATAATTTTAAATATAATTCAAAAAAGAAAATATAGGAAAATAGAAAACATAGTACAGAGAAATATTTCAAAAGTTAAATGTTTTAAAAGGGTAGCTATTATTATTACCAAAAACTGAAGCCACCTAAAATCATATATCACCATTTATACAATTTTCTTAGTTTTTAGTTGCCTAGCAATTGAAAAAGTCCAGTAACATTTCCAACTCAGCCTGAGAATATGAATTTTTCATCTCTCTTATATCTGGTTTCTCTAATATGCTCCTCAGTTGGTGGATTTCTGCAGTACCACTAGATTATTCTAGAAAGAATCCAGGGTTCTTTCCTATCTCTGACATGAAATCGTTTTTTGTCTGTCTGTCTGTCTGTCTGTCTGTCTGTCTGTCTTTTCTCCTTCCTTCTTTCCTTCCTCCCTACTTTCTTTCTTTTGTCCTTCCCTCTTTTTGTTTTCTTTTTCTTTATTTAAGCCACATTCAATAATCCTGTCTTTAACACCTTGTTTAATGTTTTTACTGAGACATATTAATATATTGTATGTGTGTGTTTGTGTGTGTGTATAAACATACCACAAAAGTCACAAAAATTATAATTAGGTACTAGAAAATGTAATTTAAACACATGCAGCCATCATTATATTTTAGATATAGGATGTGTTCATTAATATAGGCTAACCCTTCTCCTGAACTCAGCTGAAAACTAACCTGCTTCTACTTATGAATTTTCCCTTTCTGAGTATTCCAATGAATGAAATTACAGAATGTTTATGATTTGAGATCTAGTTACTTGTAACTGACAAAACTGTTTTAAAGGACTGTTATAGTGTTTCCTGTGTAGATGCAGTTACTTTTTCCTCGGTTTTGTTTTCAAATACATAATTTTTGGTTCATTTATCTATATTCTCTATTTTTCCTGCTGCTCATTTTTATTAATTTATGCTCTGATCTTAGTTGTTTTTTTTTTCTTTGCTTCAATAGTCTTTCCTACTTTCAGGTTTATTTCTATGAAAACTTAGATTATTTTTTAGAACTTCTTTCTTTCTATACAAAGTCTTCTGAAGCTATAAAAATATCCTCCTAAGTAATACCTCAGCCTCAGGGTAACTATTTTATTTTTCTTTAAAGTTGACTATATTAACAATATGTTCAAGTTTGTTTACCATTTAGTATATGATCATGTGCATTATTCCATATGCTTTTCGATTCATTAGTTTTTAAGTTTTTTATTTTTTTCTATTAGCTTCTGAACTATTTTTGATGTGGCTGGTGAGTAGATTTTAAATAATTTCTATTATTTTTAAGTTAGTAATATTTGTTATAAAGCCTAGCATAGGATGATATACTCATGTGATTTCCTACTCTCAAATCCACTAAGTGTATGTATTCCTTTGTTCTTAGATTAAAAACTGAGTCATTTTATATTACTATAAAAACCCCTGGTGACCTGACTCCAATTATCAGCTATCACATACCCTATCCCTTTGTAAATTCCATGCTTTGCCTCTAGGAGATATTGATCATGCTTTTATACATTCTTTCTGGATTACCATTTGTGATGATCTATATATGTTTGGCCTAAGGAGTGGCACTATTAGGACATGTGGCCTTGTTGGAGGAGACATAGCCTTATTAGATGAAGTGTATCACTATGGGGGTGGACTTTGAGACCCTCTTCTGAGACATATGGTAGCCAGTCTGCCCCTGGATTTCTTTGGATCAAGGTGTAGAATTATCAGCTCCTCCTTCCCCATGTCTACCTGGATGCTACCATGTTTCCTGCCATGATGTTAATGGATTGAACCTCTGAAAATGTTAGCCAGCCCTAATTAAATGTTTTCCCTTACAAGAGTTGCCTTGGTCATGCTGTCCCTTCTCAACAGTAAAACCCTAACCAAGACACCATTTTTGCTAATTGCTTGTCCTACCTCTTATTTCCTTCTTATATTTCAAACATCAATACACCTTCTTATTCCTCTGAAGTTAGAGCTCTGCTTGTGAGTCAAGCACCCCAATTATCATGCAATGTATCTGTTTATTTCAAACATTAGTTTTTAAGCCTATTCAGGAAGAAAATCTGTCATGTTTGCTGTTACTGTTTGTTTCATTAATTCTTCATTATGTTTTAAACAGGATAACCTTTATTTTGATTTAATATTAGTACATGTCTATCATAATATTTTCACTCATTTAAAATAGATTGTATTTAATTTGTGTCAGATGTATTGATGAAATTAATATTATTTTAATTAATAATAAATTATATTAACTAAATTAATTGTGATAATTTATTGTAATTAAAATTAATTGTATTAAAATGTAAGAATGAATGAAAAAGCATATAGTACTGTAGCTGGAGGACTAATAAATTAATATATGAGCAAAGAGACAGTTAGAAAACTGACCAATTAATTTAGAAAATAACAAAACAATTAGAATTGTAACTCACTAAGTCATATGAATATGAGAGACATTAAAAGTTATAAAAATTAATAAAGATTAAGTATTCAGAAAAAAAAAACTGACTACCAGCAAACCGATGTGCTTGCCATCAATCCATCTGATGAAAGGAGAGAGAGAACAAGTTTTTATCAGGTAACGTGTACCTTAGCATCAATATTCTCTCTCTTTTGCACCCTCTTTCTCTCTCTCTCTTCACACACAATAAATACAATAAATAAACATAAATATTAAATACAATCAATTTTAAATGAATGAAAGTACTATAATATACATGCACTAATATTAAATCAAAATAAAATTTACCATATATAAAACATAGTGAAGAATGAATGAAACAAAGTAATAATTGAATATTCTAATTTATAACATTCACAGCATGAATTCTTAAAGTAGGTATGAATAAAATAATTGTATGGACCGTGTAATTAAACAAGCAATGTTTTAGTTAATTGAAACAAATAATATATCAGAATTATATGCAGTATAACAGAAGATATATGCCCAACTTTCCATTGTGAATACATAAAATATTTTTTTAAAACAGAATGATTGAGAATATAAGTAATGGTATAAACCTTTCTCAAAACCATTTTATGGGAGGGAGAGATGGCTCAAAAGTTAAGAGCACTGACTGCTCTTCCAGAGGTTCTGAGTTCAATTCCCAGCAACCACGTGGTGGCTTAAAATCATCTGTAATGGGGTCCGATGCACTCTTTTGGTATGTTTGTGAAGACAGCTACAGTGTACTCATATAAATAAAATAAATCTTTTAAAAACATATTATATGCCTGCAATGTGATATAATCAGTATTAACATGTGCAAAATGGTAGCCCAAGAGTCCCTGGATCTTTCTATACCAAAACTTAGTAAAAATCGGAAATTAACAGAGAAGTTATTATCCATATGTCATGTGTTAAAACTCTATTAACTAACATAAAATCTGTATCAGGCTTCTGAACATACTCTTACTAGTAACTGTACCCTGGCATAACCCCTAGAAGATCCAGAAGAGACCCTTTGTCATCCAGCTTCTCCTACAAAAGGAAAACTCTTGTCTCGTTTGCTAGTTCTTGGAAGATATCTTTGAAGGTACCCTAGATGTTTAAATTAGGAGATGATCTTATTGAAACACATAAAAGTAGAAAATATGCATATATATATATATATATATATATATATATATATATATATATATATATAATGTTCTGCTATTTTTTAAAATCCATTGAAAAAAATCATAAATATGATTGTGGAGTGATGGGATTGAGTAACCTATAGAAACAGAAAGCAGATTCATAAAAGAAAGATAGAAAGGTGATGGTTCAATGGATAAAGTGTTTGTTGTACAAGCATAAGGGTTTGAATTCAGATCCCTGGCACTCAAAAAGCCAATGCCAAGCATGCAGATGTAGAAGAATTGATGACACTTGCTTGCCAGCTAGACTACCTGAGCTGAACAGTTGCTGCTTCAGTAAGACTGTATCTCAAAAACTGAAGTGGAGAGCAGTAGACAGAACAAGTGATCTCAACCTCTGATCTCCATATTTATATGCATAGGCACATGCACATACATCCACATATACACACATTTATATACTACATACCATAAAAGTTTAAAAAAATAATACTCCAAGATTTCCAAGATTGAGAAGATGAATGTTAGGGATTTGCTAGCTAATGTTTTTAATGATAATATTATAAAATTAACTAACTGCAAGTCTATTAAAGTCTATGGAATTTTGCATATGAGCAAGCAATTATACAGTGGCAGTTTTACCTTTATAAAGCTTAAAATTATGGTCAAATGATAAATGAGTAGATTGATATATAGTACTTGACATTATTGAAATAAAATTGTGTGGCAGGAAATACAATATAAATCAAATAAAATGACATGATTCAGACACAAAGAAAATACTTATAATACATGTACCTAGCAAGAGTGCCACAGACCCTCTCAGGCCCCTCCTCTGCGTGGTACGAGTTCTCTGGAGCAAGTGAGACAAGGATTCGGTGAATGACAGACACTACACGAAGGAGTGTGAATCTGAATGTGTTTTGTCAAATTGAGCATCAGACTTTTATACAGAAGAAAATAGGGAAGTTAGGTGACACACCAGCAAGATAACAAAACAGTAATGCAAGCAGGGAAGGACTGGCTGGAACCAACTGGGATAAGATTCAAGGTTAACAACTGGGATCAAAAACAATTCCACCTAAGGTCAGCTTAAACTTAGAAGCCAGGGGCAAGGGCTTCGTGCACTTGCCATAGTCCACCTTCCCCCTAGGCCATTGTAAATACTTGTATCTGGGTGTAACTCAGCTAGCTATAGTTCTAAGTATCTAGTCTGGTTCCTTCGTAGGCCACAAACTTCCTTATTCTTAGATAGTGGTGAATTCCTGTGTAGGGCAGTGACTTAGCTATACTTTGCTAAGGTTGGATCAAGGACTGCCTAGAATCTAACCTAGCTATATGTCAAAAATTCAATCTTTAGAAGTACTTATAATAAAGCAATATTAAGGGAAAGCACACAGATCTATTTACCAACTAAAGCAAGGGCATTGGAGCATTCTTTATACAGGATGCCACGATTCCAGGAGACTAGGTTTCCAAGAACTTTCTGCCTCGGAACCAAGACTTTTCAGCCTGTCAGGGGGGTCACTGCTGGAGTGGATGTAGCAGGTCACCTTTTTTTTTTTTTTTTTGGAACCCTGGTGAAAGGCTTAGCTAGGTCAAAAGTCAATCTTTGAAAGCACTATAATAAAACCCTACTTAATGAGAGCACGTGTGTGGATCTATACACCAGACTAATGCAGGGGTATACCTGTACCGAGAATGTTTTCCCAGGAGATGAGTTCCTTTTGAAACGCTGTGTCTCGTGAGTGCTTTTCAAGTTTTTCAACTTTAATCAAGCAGCTTCACTGGAAAGTGTGTACCATTCTGCTTCTAGAATGTCCCGCTTAGTCGTGGTTACAGATCTCAGCAGAGCTCTAAGGATAATTGGAAACACAATGATTACCAATAAAATAATGCCAACAATAATAGCAAGTGGGATTATATATTGAAACCAATCCAGGGGATTCAAGGCAGTTAGGTTATTTTTTAAATCTCTGGCCAATTCATCAATGTTCCAAGTGTCCAGGTGACTTTTGCTAATATCTGAAATTTCTGCTTTTAATTGTTCCATGTCATGTGAAATATCAGTATCTCTCCATACTCCCTGCAAATGAGCCTTGCTCTTTTCCCAATCAGGGGTAGCATTATAAGGTAATGGTGTGACACAAATATATGGAAATGAAGCATGACATCTAGTAGCTAACCTAACCTTAATATTTGTGATATCCTGTCCCATCGCTAACACTACTTCTTCTAGGGCATTAACTTTTGCCTCCAATTTTTTATCTATAGTATGCACTTCTGACAATGCTACAGAGATATTCCTATGCATATCCTTAACAAAATGAGCAGTACGTAACTGCTGAACTAAAGCTGTGGTAGATACTGCAAAAGAAGTTAGAATTGCAATTAAAGCAGTAATTCCTAAAATTGTTCATTTAACCTTTTCAAAGATTGCATTCTCCTATTCTCAAACCAGCGATCATTTCTTAACTCTACAGGCAGCAAAATATAAGCAGGTCTTTTTAACAAAATCATAACAGTAGATTCCTTATCTAAATTAGGATCTACACAATTTGTCAATTTTCAAGAATTACAATTAATATGAAAAGATTTGCCAAGATCGGTGATCTTAACTCTAACAAAATTCTCTAACAATACAGCATGCAGGTAAGGCACACAAGCTTTCACAGCTATGGGGGAGTTGACCGGAATGGCCAAAAACATTGTCTCTGACGAAAACATCTTGTCCATTCTCTGTACCAGTGTCTCTGCCTCACGAGTCAGCCTTTTTAGTGTTCCCCAAGTCAACACCAGGTCAGCTCTCTTGCTGCAGTTTGTGGTGAGGATAGGAAGAGTTTCTTCATTCTGCTTGCAAGCATCTGCTCTCCACGATTCCTCCTTCTCTGTACACTCAATACAGCTTTCCTGTCATCACTGTCAGGGCTCTCAGGAACTCCCAGGTCAGCGTGTCACAGGAATCATTCTGGAAGCTAGCATGTTACTGCAGCTTCTGTGGAAAAAACACAAAAATTGCCCCCTTTTTCCCCATATTAACTTCCTGTTCAGGATCATGCCATGTGCCTATTAGTGGATACTTTTACTTCACTTAGGCATATGTGTACCTGGTTGTAGAATACTATAAGGCACTCACTCAACAACAAGGTTTTTTGTATATAAATTTTAGCATTGCAATAGAATGTTAAAACTTTACTTGTAGATGAAAAAAGAACATATTTTCTTTGCCAAAGAATGGCTGTGAACACATTTAATAATAACTAGAATATAGAGAAGTAAAAGAATATTTAAAGATAAAACAAAAAGACCCAAATATGGAACAGGTTTATCAAATAATGCTCAATTATATTCAAAATCAGAAAAATGGAAAATTAATATAATAAATAAGACTGATGAATTGACAATGCCTAACAATACCAGGCATTGTAAGCATGTGAAAATAGTAATTTTTAGTGTAATACTGCCAGAGATAAACAGTAATAATGACCAGAGGAGTTACTCTGTGAAGATCTAATAAGTTTAGAAATATATAATACCCCATTACAATCTAACAATTTAACTCCTATAAAATTTCTCATATATGTTTACAAGACATAAAGCAACATACCGTTATTATTAACTGTGTAAAATTAAAATAAAACAAGCTTTCATTAATAGAAAAGTGGTTAAATGGATCAAGGTCTGCTCAGTGAGAGAGTAAACAGAAAAACAGCAGTTATAGGAACATATATCACATTAATAATGCTAGGTATATAACACTGCACAAGAATTACAAGTTGTGGAGGGCATAAAAAGCTTAATGGTAATCATGTACTGATATAAAGTATACAAATTATACTATTTGATATTTATGGATTCATTAGTCAGGATTGCCTAGGTTGTGGTGTGGTAAAGCCAAGGACAGCAAAATCATCCCAGAAGCTATAAGGAGAAAAATATGCATTTCCTCCTGTGCTACATAGCAACTGTGAGTTCATAGAAAGTTACTTATCCAAATTATCTTTATTGAAGGGCTCAGGAGGCTTGAATAGATATTCTCTGTAAAGCTGTAGTTTTTTATGAGTCACAGAAATAGAGCTTTTGACAATATCGGATAAGGAGCTAAAGAAATTTGTTCTAAAATGGGAAGTGCCACCCCAGTATTAATTTAATGACTAGACATCATCATATATTTTCACTTAACAGCAAGTCAGAACTCTAAGACCTAAACATTGTTTTGTGAATAAAATTAGCTAGTAATGGGAATATGAAGACACCTACTTCAGAATATTACCTAGTAGCAAGAAAAATTAAAAACCCTGAATAACTGGTAGAAAAAGTGAGGTTCCATATTGGTTTTTTTTATAAGTTTATGGAAAACTAAATGAAGCCTAGTAAGATATTGATATGTTGCAAAGCAGTATGGTAGGTATATAGCTGTTTGTTTTACTGTAATATATAACTGTATTATGGTAGGAATGCTTAGCAACTTTTTTTCCTTTTTTATTAGATATTTTCTTTATTTACATTTCAAATGCTATCCCAAAAGTACACTATACCCTCCCCCCGCCCTACTCCTCTACCCACACACTCCCACATCTTGGCCCTGGATTTCCCCTTTACTGGGGCATATAAAGTTTGCAAGACCAAGGGGCCTCTCTTCCCAATGATTGCCAACTAGGCCATCTTCTGCTACATATGCATCTAGAGACATGAGCTCTGGGGGTACAGGTTAGTTCATATTGTTGTTCCTCTTATAGGGCATGAATTTGAAAAGAGAGCAAGGAAGGGTATGTGGGAGGTTTTGAGGGAAGAGAAAAATGATGTAATAATTTCAAAAATGAAAGATAAAAATATTGTATGGCAAGAACAGGCAATTTTGTACAAAAATATCAAATTTTCCAAATTATTTCAAGAACCAGAAAGTCAAAATCAACTAGTGATTTTGAGATAAATTTATAAAGATATCAATGAGCTATATTTCTTTTGCCCTCAAGTTATCAGAAGTAGATGGTTCCATAGAAAAAGTTTCCATAATTTCAAAACTGAGTAATATGATTACCATTTACATACTGTCTTTACAAGACACGTGCTTTATTTGGATATTTCACTCTTCTCTTTATATGTTGTCTCCCTGCCTCCATCTCTTCCTCTCCCTTCTCTCAATTCCTCTCCAGAGAAGATTGCTTTGACACTATAGTTCATCAATAATGATTACACATATTATAATATTTATGAACACAGAATGACCAAACCTTTACAACTACTTTATTAATGTAGCATAGTAATAATACCTACACTGAACTTAGCAAAGGTGGCAAAATATGAAGAAAACTTGTAAAAATATATTAATTTTTAATAAAAATCCTAAAGGAATATTTGTGAATATAATCTAATAGAGAATCAATAATATATTCCATGATTGAAAAGCATTCTAGGAATTCGGTAGTTCAATAACAGTAATCCCATGAAGCAGACCATAAATACAACTCATTATATTTTAAATGGTCATTAGTAGATGCCAATTAAAAAGTAAATTTATAAAATTCAACTTAGTTAAAACATGAGCTCCTTTTTAATAAGTATATGACTTAAATTTAAAACCTTATGCTATAAAGGAAAGGAAGACCTTAGAGGGAAAAGATGGCCCATAGGGGAAGAAAAAGAATCAGGAGCAGGGAAGAAGGATCATCAAAAAGGAATAGAAATTATAATAATAACATAACAGAAATTATAAACATCTTAGATGTCCATCAAAAGAGGAAGGGATAATAAAAATGTAGTCCAGTTGTACAATGGAATATTATTCAGATGTTAAAAAATGAAATCATGGAATTTGTAAGTAAATAGATGAAGGTTGGAAAAATTCATCCTAAATGAGTTAAGATAAATATAGTATGCATTCTTTTTTAATTTAATTTTATTAGATATTTTCTTTATTTACATTTAAAATGTTTTCTCCTTTCCTAGTTTCCTCTCTAAAAATCCCTTATCGCCTCCCCCTCACCCTGCTCCCCAAACCATCCACACCTGCTTCCTGGCCCTGTCATTCCCCTTTACCGAGGCATATAATGTTCCCAAGACCAAGGACTTCTCCTCCCATTGATGACCAACTAGGCCATCCTCTGCTACATGTGCAGTTAGAGACATGAGTACCACCATGTGTTTTCTTTGATTGGTGGTTTAGTCCCAGAGAACTCTGGGGGTACTAGTTAGTTCATGTGGTTGTTCCTCTATAGGGCTGCCAGTTCTGGAAGGCAGGGATCTTCTGGCGGCTGCAAAACCGAGCAGCAGGAAAACCCTTGCTTTCCTCATCCCTGTGGTAGAGCTTATTGTAAAATTGAAGTTCATGCCCCGGAATGGAACAGGAGTCCTGATTCTCTCTCCTACCAGAGAACTGGCCATGCAGACCTTTGGTGTTCTTAAGGAACTGATGACCACCACATTCAGATGTATGGGTTGATCATGGGTGGCAGTAACAGGTCTCTTCCAGTACAGAAGCTCCTCAAGGGGATCAACAGCATAGTGGTCACACCAGGCTGGCTCCTAGACCACATACAGAACACACCGGGATTTATGTAGAAGAACCTACAGTGTCTGGTTATTGATGAGGCTGACCTTCTCTTGGATGTTTGGTTTGAAGAATTAAAGCAAATTATTAAACTTTTGCCTGCAACTATGCAAACCATGCTCTTTTCTGTCACACAAACTTGAAAAGTTGAAAACTTGGCAAGAATTTCTCTGAAAACAAGAGCCATTGTATGTCAGTGTTGATGATGATAAAGAGGTTGCCATAGTGGATGGCCTCGAGCAGGGATATGTTGTTTGTCCCTTGGAGAAGAGGTTCCTTCTTCTGTTCACATTCCTTAAGAAGAACTGGAAGAAGAAAGTGGTATTTCACAGACATACAAAATGGAAAGCGTAAACAAGAATAGTAACTAACACACTGACTGAGTTTACAGCCTACTCCATGAGATTGAACCCATGCTTGCTATTGCTCAAAAGGCCAAGAATCCAAGACTTTTAGGTCATGGGCATAGAGGAAAATCAAATACTATTGTTCTACTAAAGGAACATAGCAAGAAAAATGAATTATAATGACATTCTGCTAAACCTGTATTTCAGTTTCTTTTTCAACCATTATCAGAAAAGCTTTCTTTTGTACTAAGTTCTAAAACAGAGATCAATAACTTGACAATGTTCATAGTAAGAGATCTTATAACACTCATTTCTAAAGGGTGTCTTTATCGAGTCCTTCCCTACCCTGAGTTCATATAACTATGCAAAGGAGGAGGCAGAAAGATTGTAGGAGCCAGAGAAGAAGGATGACACTAAGGCAACAGTGTCTTCCAGACATGTGCATATGAATTCATAGAGACTGTGGCAGCATGCACAGAGTATACAGAGTCAGATGGGGTGTCAGGTGTGAGAGAGAGAAGTCAACACATGCTCACACCCCTAACTTAAAAGGTGGAAGAATAACATGAACTAACTAGTTCCCCCTGCGCTCATGTCTCTAGCTGCATATATGGAAGAAGATGGCCTAGTTGGCCATCATTGGGAGGAGAGGCCCCTTGGTCATACAGACTCTATATGCCCCAGAACAGGGGAATGCCCGGGCCATTACGTGGGAGGGGGTGGGTAGGGGAGCAGGGCGGGGACGCGGAAGGGTAAGGGAAAATTTCTGGATAACAGGTGAAATGTAAATGAAGAAAATATCTAATAAAGAGAAAAAAAGATAATTCTTTGGGATTGTAGCAAAATGGCAAAAAAAAAAAAAGGTATTGCCAATTGGTATCTGTTTAAAAAGGAAAAATTTGTTTTCTTCAATGGAGTCTTAATAGGTATACTAACCATATTTCAGGGTAGGGCCCATGGTCAGGAAAACTGTGTGGTCTTTTGTAGATTGTTTTGTCTCAGATTGCTTTGTTTGGGGATTTTTTTTATCTTACTCGTCTTTTGTCATATATAGACATATATGGTTTTCAAATATGTGTTTTTGTGGGTATGTATGTGCATTTCTTGTGTAATCATTTTATAAAATTCTGTTTTGTTTGCATGTCTTCTGATCACCAGTTAGTTTTCTAAAGAAAGAGAGAAAGAAGGTGTGGTACAGGTACAGGCTGGGAGGATATGGGAGGAGATGAGGAAGGGTAAACCATAATCAGAGTACACACATAAATTTTCAATGAAAAACAATAAAATAAAAACACAAACAACATTTATGTTTATCTAAAATGAAGGGAGGACCTTGCGGGAGACCAGCAGGAGGAGGGCAGAAGAAGAAATGTTAAGAGCAGGAAAGAAGGATAGGATTAACAAAATCAGTACTGCTTAAAAAGGCCATCATCAATCCCATTACATTTCATGAGACATTTAAAAACAATAAAAATTAATCTAAAAAACATTATAACTGATATATTACCAATTAAATATTAATATTAATTTCATGAAGAAAATTGTATGCTGTTTTCCTCACTATTGTAGGGATTTAAGCAAAAGAACAAGAGAAAATTTTATGTATTTAATATGCAAGTTACTACAAAATTAATATACAATTATTTAAATCTTATTATATCAACAAAGTACAAAATGCAATGAAAAAAGTCCATTTATGTAAGTAGGTAAAAATATGAAGAAAATTCCAAGGACTATATTTAATAAGCAATAAAGAATCTTCTAAATGAGGTATCCTACTGTATATTGAGAGTGATTAACTACAAATGACCTGAATAAAAGTAGAGCTCATGCAAATATAATAATGGGAACATAGCTCCTTTCTTTTTGCTTTTAAAACAAATCTTAAAATGAACTGTGATTGCTTATATTTGTATTTTGAATGAAAATGTCCCAAATAGTCTCGGGTATGTAAGGACTTTCTTTTCAGTTTGTGGTGCTGTTTGGTGAAGTTTAGGTTATATATATATTTGCTGGTGCAAGTGACTGGGAATGGAGTCTGGGATTGAAAGCCTCTTATTTTTTCCATTTGGCTGACCCTACTTGCACTTGAAAATGTGAGCTTTAAGCTTTCTGCTCCTCCCTTTATGCCTTCTGCTTGTTGTCAACCCCCCAACCCCCCAATGATGATCTCATCTCTCTGAAAACTCTTTATTCTGTAGGTTTCCAAGGTCATGGTGTTTGATCACAGTTATAGAAAAATAAATAAGTCCTTCAAATTTTGGACAATTTTGCTTACAAAGCAAATGAGACACAAGAAAAGGTATTTCTAAGATTATAGTAATATGATATTTTTATATAAAATGTGGGAAGAGCAAATTTATTTTTTATAGACAGCTAATAGAGTAGGTTCTTTCATAAACGTTTTATTGATTGTTCATGAATTTCATATCATGTATCCCAGTCCCACTCATCTCACCCTCTACCTTTGCATCCTTGCCCCTCAAATGAGAACCTCTAGTGTCTCACAATGTGTCACAGTATACCATTTGGCCATGCTGCTTTGCTTGCAAATATCCATTGCAGTGAGTCATTGGTCTGGTTTGAAAACTATAGCTCTGTTACTACATCAACACTGGAAGCTCATTGGGACTCCTCTTGGATAGCCTACTCATGTCCTGTTTCAAGAAGATCCTGCAGCTTTGGATCGGTAAGACTAGTCCCTTCACATGCTCCAGTAGTTCCTCAATGGGTTATATGTTCGGGTTGTTATCATTCTTTCTAGGCTCCACCCCACAGTTACATGGCAACAACCAGATATGCCTGACTCACTATAAAAGGGTTGTTTGCTCCCTCTTCTTACTCTCTTACTCTTTTACTCTCTTCCCTCTCTGTCCTTTCTCTTTCCCTCCCTCTCCCCATCTCTCTCCAAGTGTTCCTGACTGTCCTCACCTTCTCTCTCTCTCTCTCTCTCTCTCTCTCTCTCTCTCTCTCTCTCTCTCTCTCTCTCTCTCTCTCTCTCTTTCAATATCTCTGCCTTTCTCTGTCTGTACTCCCTCCTTAACTCCCCTTCTCATGCCCTAAATAAACTATTCCATACTATATCTGTCATATGGCTGGTGCCTGAGGGGGGTGCCTCAGCATGGGCCCACAGTGGCACCCAGTTCCATGTCACCATACTGCACTTCTACCAAACAGATCTTGGCTTTTCTTTTCTTTTTTTTTTTTTAAATAAAACACAATATTGGTGTTGTGACTCAGATTTAGATACTCAATGCCACATGGAATTTACAGCCCTTGGATAGTTCCCTATACCTATCTACCCAAACATCAACAAATTGTTAAGTTCCCTTCCCAACCTGGACAGCATAAAAGTCCCCTGGTCCTAAAGGAGGGCTGTTGAGCTTGCAGCCATCCCATCTCCATGATATCTTTGAGGATAGAGACATTCACAGTCATTACTGGTCTTCTCACTGAACCTTTGTCCAAGGACCTGTACCCCCTCCCTCCCGCTCTCTGGAAACTGGTTCTCTCTAGCTGTTAAAAAAAAAATACTAAGCTTAGGTAAACCTTTTTCCCTCAGCCACTGAGCCCCACAGCTTGCATGGCAACCTGGTGAACAGGCTTGGCTGTTGTATCTAGCTAATGCATTTATTCTTGGGACACCAGAATGGGCAAGTTGCTAGCTTCTCTCCTGCTTTTACAAAAAGCAAATGTTTTTGCTGCCATACCTCCCGATCTAGTTCACAGGCTAAATGTAGCCCCATTATCCACAAACCAATAACTCTACATCGCCTTTATTATTATTATTATTATTATTATTATTATTATTATTATTATTATTATATTTCTTCATTTACATTTCAAGTGTTATCCCAAAAGTCCCCTATACCCTCCCCCTGCCCTGCTCCCCTACCCTCCCACTCCCAATACTTGGTCCTGACATTCCTCTGTACTGGGGCATTTAAACATTGCTAGACCAAGGGCTTTTCTTCCCGAATAATGGCCAACTAGGCCATCTTCTAATACATATGCAGCTAGAGACATGAGCTCTGGGGGTTCTGATTAGTTCATATTGTTGTTCCAGCTATAGGGTTGCAGACCCCTACAGCTCTTGGGTACTCTCTCTAGCTCCTACATTGGGGACCCTGTGTTCTGCCCTATAGATGATTGTGATAATCCACTTCTGCATTTGTCAGGGACTGTCAAAGCCTCCCAGTTATATCAGGGTCCTTTCAGCAATATCCTGCTGGTGTATGCAGTAGTGTCTGCATTTGGTGGCTGATTATGTGATGGACCACCCGGGTGGGACACTCTATGGATGGTCCATTCTTTCATTTAGCTCCAAACTTTGTCTCTGCACTTCCTTCCATGTATATTTTAATCCCTATTATAGGGAGGAATAAAGTATCCACGCATTGGTCTTTCTTGATTTTCTTGTGTTTTGGAAATTGTATCTTGGGTATTCTAGGTATCTGGGCTAAAATCCGCTTATCAGTGAGTGCATATTAAGAGACTTCTTTTGTGATTGGGTTACCTCACTCAGGATGATAGCCTCCAGATACATCCATTTACTCAAGAATTTCATACATTCATTGTTTTTAATAGCTGAGTAGTACTCTATTGTGTAAATGTACCACATTTTCTGTATCCATTCCTCTGTTGAGGGACATCTGGGTTCTTTCCAGCTTCTGGCTATTATACATAAGGCTGCTATGAACATAGTGAAGCATGTGTCCTTGTTACCAGTTGTAACATATTCTGGGTATATGCCCAGGAGAGGTATTGCTGGATCTTCCGGTAGTACTATGTCCAATTTTCTGAGAAACCGCCAGACTGATCTCCAGAATGGTTGTACAAGCTTGCAATCCCACCAACAATGAAGGAGTGTTCCTCTTTCTCCACATCCTCGCCAGCATCTGCTGTCACCTGAATTTTTGATCTTAGCCATTCTGACTGGTGTGAGGTGGAATCTCAGGGTTGTTTTGACTTGCATTTCTCTGATGATTAAGGATTTCAAACATTTTTAAGGTGCTTCTCAGCCCTTTGGCATTGAAAGATGCTTTTCCAACTTACCAGAGACTCAGTCCATAGGCTTTTCCCCTCCCTTCCTGTTCTATCTTTGCTTTGTTTTCATTGTTCTCCCTCCTTGTTCCTTGCCCTTTTGATTCTACATTCCGCCCAGCTCTTTGCTGTCTCCCTCCCCGCCTGATACTCTGCTCTGCAGAATCACTGCAGGTGCTTCTGTATTCCTGAGGCAGCCAGCGCCTCCATTCCTGCCCACTCAGCCCTGCTGCCCTGCTGCTGGTTCTCCTTGCTGTTGGCCCTGATGCTAGTTCTCCTTGATGTTGGGAGCAAGGCACTACACCACCATGAGCTCCCTGAGAGTACCCACTCTCCCACCTGATCAGAGTGCTAGGAGATAAAGAGAATGTTGCTTCAGATACTTCTCTCTGTCCCCCTACCTCTTGCCTGCCACCAAGCCAGGCTGAGCCCTTCACACTATGCTGTTTAGATTCGTCTGTAAGTTTGTCCTTGGCACGCTTCTCTTGTTCAATTTTAATATACACAGCCTCATTTCTAAAGCTTCATTCTAAGATACACCATGTGACTTTCCTCCAGGCAGAGTTGCAGCTTCAATTCCATCTTAGCTAAGGACAGTCCCACAACCATCCAACAGCTTTGTTATGGGCAGTACCCAGTTTGCTGCCTTTAGGAGTACAGTCTGTCAAGGACACTTTCCAATTAAAATAAAGTTTTCATTTTGTCCAGCCTTGGTAAATAATTATTTCTAAACAGTAAAAAGTTAAAGATCACTGCCTTAATTATATGTTTATCTTTGTTTTTGCTACTGTTAATAAGTCACACTGTGCTCTCTTTATTTGCTAGATACATTTTAAAATAAATAATTAAACAAACACAGGTTGTCTAACTCAGTTATGTGTAATGGATATTGACTCTCAATCTTGTCACAAATCTGCTAAATGTAACGTTAAATGTTTAGCCTTATTATGACAGAAACGCCCAAATCCTGACATCCCCCTGCCAAGGTCTCCCCAAAAGATATGGGCACAGCAACAAGATTCTACTTGGATTGTGGTATGATAACCACTGAGAAAGCACGGCTTCATTACATTGCACAATGCCAGGGTTTGGCCTACACTGTGGACAAACAGAGGATGCCCAGAGAGTTAAATGTCTCATATTGCCTAAGTCAAGGTACCTAATCCACAGTAAAAAGCTTTTTGTCTTCTGGGCCTGATGGCCAGACAGAGTCTGCCAAAGTTGGAATGGGGACTACAGTGACCTTGGAAAAGTGTTTAGGTAATGGGCTATAGACCAACCTCTGCCATTCATTCATTAATTAATTAATTAATGACATCTAGATTGCAATTTATTCTTCCCAGATGTTGACTATTTTGACAGCTAAGCTACCTGTATCTTGACAGCTAGAACGCAAACCCAGCTCTTCACCCCAAGGTAATCCACCGCTCTATCAGCTCATTAGTCAATTTGTTAACTAGCTAAGACGACCAGATCTCTTCTTATCAAAGAGACAAACAGGTTTGCCTTGCTCACATACTACATGAAAAAGGATACAAAAGTTCAGATGGAAGCTTTAACAGATGTAACCTTCTCTTACTTCCTTATCGAAATTCAGTTTCCAGTAACTAAATGCTTCATATTTCCTCTCCTTGCTATGCTTCTGTTCTATCCATAGAGTTCTAATGAATTAGTTTACCCCTAATAAAACATTCCACTATATGATCCACGTTTATAATCACAAGTTCAGTTTTCTTTGGTAAACTTTTAACTATAAACTTAAAGTGCTTCTCATGCTAGATCATACAGCTATGATAGTTACAAATATAAGTTTCCTTTGGTTATCTTTTAAATGTAGACTTGTTTTTTCTCATGCTAAACTGTATGGTCAACTATCATATTCACAAGGTCATCAAATTTTTGAGATTCCTTTTATTATTATTATTATTATTATTATTATTATTATTATTATTTTGGTTTTTTCAGACAGGGTTTTGCTGTATAGCCCTGGCTGTCCTGGAACTCACTTTGTAGACTTGGCTGGCCTTGAACTCAGAAATCTGCCTGTCTCTGCCCCCAAGTGCTGGGATTAAAGGCATGCACCACCACGCCCAGCTATTATCTTTTAAATGTAATATATTTAGTTTCCTAGACAGAAGAAAAATATCCTTCTTTTTCATTCTGTTACACAAAAAGTTTATGTCTTCCATAAGCTCATCTTAAAAAGTTCATGATGTTAACAAATTTATCTCTTTTGTAAACTTATAAGCTACAGTAACTTCACTCAGATCTACCTCTCATGGACCAAATAAACTCCATCCAGATAAGTATATCTGCTAATCACTAGCCTAAGTTCCCACTTACTACCTATAACAGAGGGTGGGTTTCCTCTCTTGTGCCCTGGGATTGGACTCCCCATCACCCCCAGCCACCAAGACCTCAAAGTTTCAAATGTAATTTCAAATGTACACTTAAGAAAAAAAAAATTCTTCCAAGTGTACTTAACTTTATTCCATACTTTAATGTGTATGGGTATATTCCTATATCTAGTCAAGTCAGGATCTTACTCAAAATCTACTTCCAGGAAAGCTCCAGAGAAGTAATACACAGATGCTCCAATCTACTCTCACAGACAGAAATTTCTACTAGACCTGTTTCTTCTTACCCACAGATGGTTCCACATCCTGTACAGCAAGGAATCAGCCTATTCTCCTAAAACTGGACCAACATATTCATACCCATTTTCTTAGGTTTTCCAGAGACATGTCACCCCAAAGTCAGTAGGAAGGAGCTATAGATCAGGACGGCCAATTCCCATTTCACCATACTTTTGTCTCCTTTCTCTCAGTTTTTATAAAACCAAAAATGGAGGGATGTTAGCAGTGCTTGTAGGCTCTGCTCCAATTACCTGGCAACAACCAGGTATGCCTGGCTCACTCCAAAGGGGCTGTTTGTCCCCTCCTCATTCCCTTGATCTCTCTTTGTTTTTTATTAGATATTTTCTTTATTTACATTTCAAATGCTATCCTGAAAGTACCCTATACCCTCCACCTTCCCTGTTCCCCTACTCACCCACTCCCACTTCTTGGCCCTGGCATTCTCCTGTACTGGAGCATATAAAGTTTGCAATACCAAGGAGCCTCTCTTCCCAGTGATTGCTGTCTAGGCCATCTTCTGCTACATATATGCAGCTAGAGACACGAGCCACATCTCTTGATCTCTTAACCTCTTAGTTTCTTACCCTCTTACTCTCTTACCCCCACACACACCTTTCTCTGTCTCTAGTCACTCTTCAAGTCCCCATCTCATGTCCTAAATAACCTCTATTCCATATTATATCTATCATATGGGGTTGCTTCAGCATGGACTACAGGGGCACTCAGTTCCACATCACCATACTACACCTCTGCCAAACACATCCCGGCTCTTTCCCTTTTATAGAACAAAATAAGGGTGGTCTAACTCAAAATCCTGAATCTAGGCCTGGGTGGTCGCTGAACTGGTCATCCTACCAACTCTTTCATACCCATACCACGAAAGCAAGCTCTCCAGAACTGCCTCAGCTAGCTCATCGAATGCTGCAGTAAACAAGGGCAGAATCAACTACCCCACCCTAAGGATCTTGCAGCTGGATCACCCATACCCACACCAATAAAACCAGCTCTATTATGTTGCCCAGGTAAGAAGTAATGTCTGCTCTCCCAAGTGCTGCAGCATGTGAGGGGTTGGGCCAGCTCCTTTGCTTTCAGAACCACAAGGGCCAACTTTTCTGACTGCTACAGGTAGATAGCGGTGAAGCAGGGGACTTACTTTTAAAACCTTAGGATTCAGTAGGTGAGGAGTTGCTTTTGTTTGGTTGGTTGGTTGGTTTTGGGGGTTTCAAGTATTGCCTACTGCTTTTAATGCCTGTTATATTACTTTGATATAAGTTGATCATGTATTGAACCAGATATCAATGCTTTACATTAAGATCTTCCTTTTGAGCAGACATTTATTGAGTGCTTCTTCCACAAACTGTTAAAATGACAACATCAATCTGTCCAAGATGAAGAAAGACACTTAAAATTAAATTGAATCTTTCTAATAGATCACCAATGACCATAAACAATCAAAGGTTTTATCTTTTCTTAAAAATTCATGCAACTTTCCCTAAATCAAAGCATATTAGATATAAAATTCTTGCATCTTATAAGACCATAATAAAGTAAAACCAGAAGTCAATAATGAGGGAAATTAAAGAAGTTATACAATTACTTGGAGAATTACATATGAACTAAGGAAATCAGAGAAGAAAATTTTAAATCTCCTTGGAATAAATTTCAAAACTAGTAGTTGAATGTGAAAAAGGCAGTAGACGGAGAAAAGCAAGTTTAAATAAATAGAAGAGGAGGAGAGAAGGGTAATATGGATAGAAAGTAAAAGGAAAATTATAAAGGATAAAGAAATAAAAGATTAGGTAAGTTTATGAAGGGTAATAGGTAATACTATTTTTGAAACAACAACAAAATAATAAGAAAATTATAGCAAAGAGAAAAACACCAAAAAAAAAAAAAAAAAAAAAAAAAAAAAAAAAAAAAAAAAAAAAAAAAAAAAAAAAAAAAAAAAAAAAAAAAAAAAAAAAAAAAAAAAAAAAAAAAAAAAAAAAAAAAAAAAAAAAAAAAAAAAAAAAAAAAAAAAAAAAAAAAAAAAAAAAAAAAAAAAAAAAAAAAAAAAAAAAAAAACCCACAGGAGATATAAACCAAAAAGATCAGTGAAGAAAAATAGAAGAAAAAGTTTAGTGAATAATGACTAAAGGTATAAATCAAATAAAATTTGCTCCTTATTCTCATTATTATCAAGCATAATAAGAAGAAAAACTTGCTAGTAAAAGTAATAAAATGTAAAATATTGCTGAGTTAGTAAGGCTCTCTGGAGGCATCTCTGAATTGTGTTGGGACCCTGAAAACCAGATGCATCAATAGAATCTACATAAGCAGAAAATCTGTCTTTTTAACTCCATGATCTGATACTGTATGTATACAATGAGTATGATTAAAAAGTTTCAGAGTTTTTAGACTCAGTAGCAGTGACTGGATTGTAGGATGATCATAGGCTCAATTCCATAAAACTTTAGTATTAATCTCAGTGGAGACCTGCTTCCAACAACTAAGAATGTGGTTTCTTTTCCTAATCATACTACTTCTGGACAGATTCTACTGAGCCATTTTACAGGCTTCCTAGTGTCTGTTCCCTGTCTCTCAGCCCAGGGCTGTGGCAGAGTAGATGTAGTCTTTCTAGCTGTCTCTGTCTGTATCTGCTCCTGGGTACTGCAGGGTAGTTCAGTCTTCAAGAATGTGTCATCTCTTAAGATTGCATGCTGTTCATTATCTTAGAGTTACAGAGAGTGATATAACAGAATTTCTCTTCACTTCTGGCCAACCTGTAGATTATTGCTCCATCATCAAATCCTGACCCTGCTTGTGAGTCTTGTAAAGGCTAGAAGTAGGAGTGACTGCAGTGCCCTTCTCCTCAGAGCTTCTCAGCTTGGCTTGAGGAGTCTTTGATGGGAGCCAAGAATCTCAAGCTGTTCTCTGTGGTTTTGTTTTCATGAGTCCTCATCATTTTTCTACACAATTTTCAGATATACTGAACAGGGTTTTTCATCTCTTTCTTTAGAATATAATTTTGCTTTCTTTCATATTCTGATTCTTCTATTTTATTAGGACACATGGAGACAGTTTGTAGTCCATCACAGTTACAACTGAATCATGTAACTAATTTACATTCATTTATATGACGTTAATACATTTTTTGGAGACAGAAAATTAAATAATTTTTAGAATAAATTTTCCTTGTAGTGGATCATCCATTATTTATGCTGGTGGCTAGAGTTTGATAGTATTTTGTTGAGAACTTTTGGTTGGTATTTAAGGGATGAGTTGGTGCATGCACAGTCTATCACCACTTCTATGTTCTGAATTTCCTCAAGTTCTCTGGAATTGTCTATTCTGTACCTAGCCCCATGTGTTTTTAGAGTTAAATACCTCATTATAATATTATGCTATCTTTGGGTGTTATCTCCACGTTTATTTAATAGTCTTTAATCAAAAAAAAAGGATCAATGAGTGAATGAATGCATGAAATTGCAGAAAGCAACACATACTCAATTCAAAAAAGGAAGTCAGAGCTCTACCTGATCCTTTGCCTCCATGGCAGAAAATGAAAATTCTACTAATGACCCATTTACCCAGCATTTCCATGGGCAAAAAGAGTGTGGTGCTATTTTGCATACTTCCTTCTCACACCTAAACATTTTCTCAATCTGGTGATTTTTTTTTTTTCAAAAGTGTGATCAATGAAGCTCCCTGTCTTCTACAGTAAATATTTCTATTACTATAACAAGGATCTACACATGTTTTAAATATATGCTGAAGATGTCTATACCATGTGCCAATGCCCCAAATAATATCTTGTTCATTGCAATGACTGGTTGTTTCTGGTTTGAGACCTCTAGATTGTGCTATACTATCACTTCTGGACCCTCACTGGGACTCCTTTCAGATCTCCTGTTGTTACCCTGTGTCACTGAGAACCTGTAGTTTTGGATCTGTAAGAGATTCTTCATGAACTCAAGCAGTTAATCAACAGGGAAGATATTGGAATTTGCCAATTCAAAGCCCTGGGTCTGGACCTGAGTTGTGTCTGAGCTGATCTGCCTGCAGACTCTCCTGCCCTCGTGCCTTCAAGGTGGCTCACCAGTAGTCCCCACAAACAAAATATTTATTATATGTCATAAATGAATGTAGTTATTTTCAAAATTAGCATGCAATTAATATTTTTCCACAAAGAAAAAGAAATTCAAATTATGTTTAATATGATCCTTTATATTTGTATATTAATTTTATTCCCCCCAATAATTCCAAAGTTTGTTTGGGCACAAAACATTAAACTATTGTGAGCAAATATTAAATAAGAGCAATAATCATAGAGACTTGACACAACAGATATGAAAAACTATTTTAATTCTTTTATCCTTGTAATTATGTTATGGATTTGTACAAACAGAACAATTGAACTAATTGGAGAATTTAGACATGCATCTAATTAAATACTGCCATTAAGTTCACAATGAAAGCATCATTTTCAATCTTTGCTAAAAGAGAACTAGTCAATAAACCATGTGGGAGGGAGGGTGGTTATCTTCTTGGAATGATAATGGTTAGAATATGAAGCGCAACTGATATAAATTGCATTCAAATTGCATTTCACATTCTGTTCTCAATTCTTAAAACCAATTCTCTCATTTTAAACACAAATCTGTGAACAAAAAGTATGAATCTTTATTTTCACAGATGAAGAAACAGGATCCAAAAGGTTAAGTGATTTTCTCAAGGTCGTTTGGCAATTAAGTAGTGGAGCCTGACCTCAGTACCAGTCTTTCTTACCAAAACGATCTGGTATTCACAACTAAGCTTGCTTACTACAGTGCACTGACCTCAAATAAATTCCACATAGATTGCATATTAAATGCTAAAATTTAAATTGCAGTCAAAGAACATATATATAATTGATTTATTATCTTAATGTGGGTCACACTTTCCTAAGCTTCAGAAGCATATCAACAAACTATAAAAATCAATGTGTGCTGACACGAATGTGAAGCTTCTTTTTAGCTAAAAATCACATAACTGAAATTAAGAGATAATTGGGAGGGAAGGATTTGCAATAAATTTGAAGATAAATTTCTTTATATTCAAAGGGTGTTTTTAAATAAAGCCTAAAACTATGAAAAACAGTATTTTAAAATGGGATGGATGAAAAATGTAAAACATCAGTTGATAGAAAACAATTTAAAATCACTCTGAAAATGAAATATTCTTCCCCTTCCCTTGTTATTAAATGTGTAGATGAAAATATTTTACTTTTACCATGACATTAATAATGAAAGGAAATGTTAACACAGATAAAAGAACAAGGGGATTCCGAACTGATGTGAGAGTATCTGTCTATGAATGAAAATACTAATTATACTAGGATTTTTAGCAGAGCAATTACCATTGTGCTTCAATTTTAAAAATCATTAACATATTCAATGTTATTTCCTAAGGTGATATGAAAATGGTTTTATGCACAAATATATTGTACTTGCAGAATGATTCTCAATAGGGAGCATTTGGTTAAAGAACAAGCAAATAAACTAAAGGAACCAGAAAAGTCTTCACTTGATTAAGGTCTGTAAACTCATGGAAGAGAATGTGCATAATTCATGTACATAGGGATGTGAAGTGGCATAGAAAGTAGTTTGCAGTGTATTATTATATTGGTTAATGAAAACAAAAATCATGACACCACAACAATGTGTGTGTGTGTGTGTGTGTGTGTGTGTGTGTGTGTGTGTGTGTGTGTGTGTGTGATAAATGACAGAAAAGAAATAATGATAATTTTGGTTAGATAACATTTTGTATGTTCTTGTAGTGATGTGTGGTTTTTATTTTCTGTATGTGAGTACAATGTTGCTCTCTTCAGACACACCAGAAGAGGTTATCAGATCCCAGGACAGATGGTTGAGAGCCACCATGCAGTTACTGGGAATTGAACTCAGGACCTCTGGAAGAGCAATCAGTGCTCTTAACCGCTAAGCCATCTCTCCAGCCCCAAAGTGTGTGTTTTTTTATTAGATATTTTCTTCATTTACATTTCAAGTGTTATCCCATAAGTCCCCTATACTCTACCCCCGCCCTGCTCCCCTACCCACCCACTCCCACTACTTGGCTTTGGCATTCCCCTGTCCTGTAGCATTTAAACATTGCTAGACCAAGGGCTTTTCTTCCCAAATAATGGCCAACTAGGCCATCTTCTAATACATATGCAGCTAGAGACATGAGCTCTGGGGGTTCTGATTAGATCATATTGTTGTTCCATCTATAGGGTTGCAGACCCCTACAGCTCTTGAGTACTCTCTCTAGCTCCTACATTGGGGACCCTGTGTTCTGCTCTATAGATGATTGTGAGCATCCACTTCTGTATTTGACTTCTGTATTTGTCAGGGACTGTCAAAGCCTCACAGGAGACAGCTATATCAGGGTCCTTTCAGCAATATCCCGCTGGTGTATGCAGTAGTGTCTGCATTTGGTGGCTTATTATGTGTTGGACCCCCCCCCCCCGCATGTGGCACTCTCTGGATGGTCTATCCTTTCATTTTAGCTCCAAACGTTGTCTCTGCACTTCTTTCCATGTATATTTTAATCCTTATTCTAGGGAGGAATGAAGTATCCACGCATTGGTCTTTCTTGATTTTCTTGTGTTTTGGAAATTGTATCTTGGATATTTTAGGTTTCTGGGCTAATATCCGCTTATCAGTGAGAGCATATTAAGTGACTTCTTTTGTGATTGGGTTACCTCACTCAGGCTGATATCCTCCAGATACATCCATTTGCTCAAAAATTTCATAAATTCATTGTTTTTAATAGCTGAGTGGTATTCAGTTGTGTAAATGTACCACATTTTCTGTATCCATTCTCCTGTTGAGGGACATCTAGGTTCTTTCCAGCTTCTGGCTATTATAAATAAGGCTGCTATGAACATAGTGGAGCATGTGTCATTGTTACCAGAAGTGTGGTTTTTAAGTTGTTAAAAACATAGCAGCATTCCTAGACTGCATTTTCTAGATGCCAATAGTACTTCCTCTATTTCCATTTCTTTTCACCCCAGGTTGTGACCGTGAAAAATATCTCCAAAATTTGACAAATGCACCACAGGTGGAAAAATACAATGTTATTAAAAGACAGTTAGATTTATTCAGAGATCCATATTGATAACAAGATTCCACATGAATGTGTACACACATGGACACATCTAAATAATACATTTATGCATGTGTAATATTTTACATGTCAAATTTGTACATCCAACTTATGAAATAATCAAAGTACATGATGTCATAAGACATCTATGAGTATAGGACTACACAGAAAGACTCTGTCTCAGATAAACAAAAACAAAATACAAGAGAAGTCAGATTAAAATTTGATGTTAAAGCCTGATAGGGTGTCCCACATCTGTAGCTTCAGCTTTCAGTATGCAAATACAAGGTTGCTGTGATTGTGAGGCTAACTCTGGCTATGGAGCTCTACAGCGAGTATGATACAGAAGAAACAGAGCTACGGAGCAAAACCCAGGCTCCAAAGAAAACTATGCAGATAACAATGAAATGTGTACAATATATACAAATGCATACAAGAAACGATGACTAGATAATACGTGTCATGGAAACATCACAAGAAAATAGCTCTGATGAGCAGGTAAACAGATACAAAAATACAAATATTAAGAGTGAAGAACAGATAAAACATAGCTAAACCAAATTAGACATATTCTACCAAGAGGGATAACTATTCAAATTTATGACATTAGTTATTTTTTTTTCTTTCTTTAAGGCAAAATGTGCTTAAACTCATGCTGGAATTATTTCTGCATAATTATACTCTGATGGACTGAATCAGTTCACTTTATAAACTCCCTGGTGAATTCACCATCTGCCTATGCTTCCGAATACTTTCTATGAGGGAAATCACTGAGCTAATGACATTGAAGGCATAATTGAATAAAAAGCAACCATGGAAATATCAAAATAGAATGTAAACATCTTAATACTTCCTGATTGAAAAGTCTGTAGTACAAACGTGCCTTAGAATAAAGTGTCATTGTGCTTATGGTGCCTTAGTTACTCTTGCTTTCAAATAAATTTAGTTTTATGGAAAACTTTGATAATATATTGGTGTAAGATTCATCTTGAGTAATTCTAGGTGCCACTAGCATTAAAGAGCCAAAAGGAAAATGAGGAAGACAGAAGAATGTTCTTTATTGTGGACCTGGGCAGACTGCACTTAGGGAGAGCTTAAAGTAGGCATAATTAAAGATAAATCCTACTTCATGTCACAAAATTAGGGTCATTTAGTTTCTATATCTTAGAATATGAAAAAGAGTAGTCATTTACTAGGTAATGGTATAATATATGTACTTGTTTTGACACCAATTTTAAGAAAATTACTGAGCATAATCAACCATCCCTATCAGGACATTTATCTGTTATCTATAGATGTCATCTTTCATTAACCTATACTTCTTGTCCTTTGTAAAATATTCCCTTGTATATTAAATCTCATTGAAAATTTCTACATTTCAAGAAAAATATATTTGCTTACTTAAAATGTACTTCAATCTAAATTTTAATATATGTCAATGTATTGGATAGGTATGTTATAAATAATTCTTTTATATGTTAGTAAGATTATAATTGAACCAATAGATAAGAATACAATCTGAAGTATTTTCTTTTTATGGTTTTTCGAGACAGGGTTTCTCTATATAGCCCTGGTTGTCCTGGAACTCACTCTGTAGACCAGGCTGTCCTTGAACTCTGCCTTCCAAGTGCTGGGATTAAAGGCATGTGCCACCACCACCCACCTTCAATCTGAAGTCTTATATAGTCTAGTCATTTGAATTTTCTGTTTGTATCAT
>LR749502.1:2369729-2387181 GCA_902729485.2 Mus minutoides
CCTTGGCTTGCTCAGCCTGCTCTCTTATAGAACCCAAGACTGCCAGCCCAGAGATGGTCCCACCCACAAGGGGCCCTTGATCACTAATTGAGAAAATGCCTCACAGCTAGATCTCATGGAGGCATTTCCCCAACTGAAACTCCTTTTTCTGTGATAATACCAGCTGTGTCAAGTTGACACAAACCTAGCCAGTACAATCATATTCATGTATAACAATTAATTTGAACTACCACAGTTCTTAACATGTTTCAATCAAAATTCAGTACATTCATTTCCCTAAATAAAGCAATATTTTACAATTTTTAATAAAATTGACAAAACTATATTCCAGTAAGGAAATATTGTTTAGTCTAGACATATAAAAATGTTTATATAATGCACTGTTACATCTTGAAAACAGCAGAGTATATAATCCATAATACACACTTGCACAGACACATTTTTAATAGACTAGGGGTTATCAAACGATGTATACTTTCAGTGGCATGGTGAATTTGTTCAATCATCTGTCTTTATATATGGATATGTTAATGATTCCAAGAAAGGAATAAAGATGTATGGATAGATAGATAGATAGATAGATAGATAGATAGATAGATAGATAGATAATTCAAACTCTAAGCTGAAATATATAACATCATTCCATTAAAGCATAATAAAGCTCTTAAAATCATGACATACAAAACCAAACTTCCTCTAGAAATAATTCATAATCTACTTTTTACTTTTCTGCCTAAAATCCCTAGAATTATGTTTTATTGCACTTTCTCTTTACAGTATATTTCTTTCATTAACAGTACTGTGAAATATAACTTGTTTAAGTTGTATAATCAGGGTGTAACAAATCCTAATTATCTATACTTTTATCATAGTGTTCCCAGTCACTATAATCTGTGATCTGAATTATTGACTGAAACATCTGGATGGTTTGCCTGCTCCTGTGCTCGTCGTCATCATCCTTTTCAGCATTTAAACTTTAGTGATACTTTCAAGTCTCACAAAAATAAAAGCTTAAATCATGTTTTATTTTCTCTAAAGTCATTATTGACAGAATTCAGAATGCAAAGTACCATGATTCTATGCAAGTGTTGTTTAAGCAAATACTTAAGCCCAGTTCTATTTTTAAAAGTATAGAAGTGTGTATGTGTGTGGGTGGGGGTGACACTTACGTGAATACATAGGTAACAATGAATATGCATTTAAACAGTAAAAAATGTAATGTTTTTCAATAGGTTCTATGCTGGCATTTTATAAATCCCAGCACTTAGAATACAAAGACATGCATCTCTCTATGACTTTGAGGCCATTCTGGTCTTCATAGAGAACTCTAGGCATGGGGGAATGGAGTGTAGTGAGAGAGGAATTGAAATGGAACTGCCCTATATACGGGTAACAACACTCATATCAGATACCACAGGACAGAGAAAGAGAGTAAGAGAATGAAGAAGGGGTAAGCAGTCCCCTTTTTAGTGAGTCAAGCACACCTGGGTATCGCCAGGTAACTGTGGGGCATAGCCTAGAGTAAATGTCAACATTTCCATATTTTGGTTTAATTTTAAAAGGAAAATTTAAAGGGGGTGATGGTAGAGCAGGAATAGGGTCATCATGAACTTTAGCTAGTCCTTACTGACTTTGGGGCAACATATCTCTGGGAAACCTAGGAAAATGGGTGTGGGAATGTTGGTGAAATCTTAGGAGATTTGGCTATTCCCTTGCTGTTCAGGGTCTGTAGAACTGTGTGCGGATAGATCAGAAGGAATAAGTCTAGTAGAAGTGTCTGTGTCTGTGAGAGTAGACTGGAGCATCTGGGGGTTGTTTCTCTGGAGCTGTCCTGGATGCAATAAATGCATGGACTAGACAAGATGATGAAAATTATATATATATATAATAGGTTGAGAAGAAAGTTAAGTATGTTTGGTAGAGAGAAGCTTTTTTTTTTCCTTAGGTGTACATTTGAAAGTACATTTGAAATCCTTAGGTCTTGGTGATTGGGGGCTTAGATGAGTCCCAATTCCAGGGCACAGGAGAGGAAGCCTACCCTCTGGAATCAGTAGTTGTATTTAACTGGACAGTTTCTATTTGGTCTAACAGAGGTAGATGTGTGTTTCCTGCAGCTAATAAGTTTACAAAAGAGATAAATTTGTTAACAACATGGACAGTCTTTAAGATGAACTTAGTGAAGACAAAAATCTTTCTTAGTGCAGAAGGAACAAGAAAGGCCTTTTCCTTCTGTCTAGGAGACTCAACATACATAACAAGAAACAATTTTAAGTTTATAATGAGAGACAATGGAAACTGAAAACCCTGACCTTGTGAATACAGTAGATCATATAGCTTAACATGAGAAATACCTTAAGTCTATAGTTAAAAGATGACCAAAGGAGGCATATGATAGCTGATAATGTAGATTCAGCACAAAGAACACCTTACATTTAGTTAAAAGACAATCAAAGAAAACTTAAAATTTGAATTTGTGATTATAAGTTTGGATTTTATAGTTGAATCTTTTATTAGTGTTAAGAAAATTCATAAGACTCTACCAAATATTATTAGGACAGTGACATAGCAAAAAGAGGATATATGAAGCCTTTAGTTGCCAGAAACGGAGTTTATGTAAGAAAGCAACAGGTTAATCTATGAAAGCTCACATCTGAACATGCGTATCATTCATTATGAATTCTGTAAGAATTCTGACAGTCTTAGCTAGTTAACAAACTCATTAACAAGTACATACAGTGGTGGATGACCTAGTCTGAGGAGTTAGGTCTGTCCTATACCTGTCAAGCTACAGTTACCTTAGCTGTCAATGATGTCAAAAATCTGGGGAAGAATAAAATATAAACTGGGAGTCAAAATGAGTTTTATATATGGTCCACCACCTAAATAGTTCCTAGGTCCCTGTGGTATCCATGGGAATTTGGGCTGAGTCAGTCTGGCTTTCAAGCCCAGAAGATGAAAAGCTTTTACCCTGTGGAATAGATAACCTGAGAAATAACACACCTTAACTTGGGCAAAATGAGACATTTGACTCTCAGGGTCGACAGTTTAGATAAAGTCCTGGCATTGGGAAGGCAATGACTGTGTTTCTCAGTGGTTATCATGCCACAAACCTGGTAGCTGTGCCCATAACTTCTTGGAGACTTTGGGGAGTATGTGTTAGATTTTGGGAGTCTCTGTCATAAGCTTAAATATTAATACATGTAGCAGACTTCTGACAAGACTATATCTGAATTAGAGAACCAGTGCTTATTTAATTACTTGTTCAAGACTGTACTAGCAATCTATACCTGGGAGTTAAGGCTTTACCACAGCCCACACCTACACCCCCAGCACACAAAACCCACAAGTAGAGAGATGGTCTCCTAGGAATGCTCTCATTCCTAAGTCCAGAGGTGAGATCACCACTTTTGCTCCAGTAACTGTCCAAAGTGGGACAGGCCAGGAGTTCGAAAGGCACATGAACAGTAGATCAGCTAGAAACACAATCCTTCTGGTTTACAACTGTAGCCCAAGGCAAAAGCTGTCTCACAGCCCTCCACAAACAAATCTGTCCAGGAGAGAGCTGGTCTCCCCAGGAATGCTGACACACCTAAGATCACAGGCTTACAGACCCACAGAAGGGAAAAGCTCAAGTCAGAGACAAGAAGACCAACTAACACCAGAGATAACCAGATGATGAGAGGCAAGCACGAGAACCTTACAAAAAGAAACCACAGCTGTGCCGCATCATCAGAACCCTGTTCTCTTGCAAGTCCTGGATACCATAACACACTGGAAAGACAAGATTCAGAATTAAAATCACATCTAATGATGCGGATAGAGGACTTAAGAAGACATATATAACTCCCTTAAAGACATACAGGAGAACACAGGTAAACAAGTAGAAGCCCTTAAAGAGGAAACACAAAAATCCCTTAAAGAACTACAGGAAAACCCAACCAAACAGGTGAAGGAATTGAATGAAGTCATCCAGGATCTAAATGGAAATAGAAATAATAAAAAAAAAATCAAAGGGAGAAAAATCTGGAGATAGAAAACCTAGGAAAGAGATCAGGAATCATAGGTGCAAGAATTACCAACAGAACACAGGAGATAGAAGAGAGAATCTCAGGGGCAAAAAAAATACCATAGAAAACATTGACATAACAGTCAAAGAAAGTGCAAAATGCAAAATAGTCCTAACCCAAAACATTCAGGAAATCCCAGACACAATGAGAATGCCAAACTTAAGGATAATAAGTATAGAAGAAAGTCAAGATTTCCCACTTAAAGAACCAGTATATATCTTCAACAAGATTATAGATGAAAGCTTCCCTAACCTAAAGAAAGAGAAGCCCATGAACATAAATGATGCCTACAGAACTCCAAATAGATTGGACCTAAAAAGAAACTCCTCCTGTCCCACAATAATCAAAACACCAAATACACAAAACAAAGAAATAATATAAAAAGTAATAACAGAAAAAGGTCAAGTAACATATAAAGGCAGACCTATTAGAATTACACCAGACTTCTCACCAGAGACTATGAAAGCCAGAAGATCTTGGAAAGATGTTATACAGAACCTAAGAGAACACAAATGTCAGCCCAGGCTACTATTCCCAGTAAAACTCTCAATTACCATAGATGTAGAAACCAAGATATTTCATGAAAAAATCAAATTTACACAATATCTCTCTACAAACCCAGCCCTACAAATGATAAGAGATGGAAAACTCCAACACAAGGAGGAAAAGTACACAAAAGAAAAAGCAAGAAAATAATCTTCTTTTAACAAACCCAAAAGAAGATAGCCACAAAAACATAATTCCTCCTCTAACAATAAAAATAACACAAAGCAACAATCACTTTTCCTTGATATTTCTTTTTTTTTTACTTTTTTAATTAGATATTTTCTTCATTTACATTTCACATGTTATCCCAAAAGTCCCCTAAACCCTCCCCCATCCCCCGCCCTGCTCCCATACACACCCACTCCCACATATTGGCCCTGGTGTTCTCCTGTACTGGGGCATATAAAGTTTGCATGACCAAGGGGCCCAATGATGGCCAACTAGGCCATCTTCTGCTATATATGCAGCTAGAGACATGAGCTCTGGGGGTACTAGTTAGTTCATGTTATTCTTCCACCTATAAGGTTGAAGACCCCTTCGGCTCCTTGTGAACTCAATTTCCCAATAAAAAGACATAGACTAACAGACTGGATAATGCACCTCAGTGACAAAGACATATACTACCTCAGAGTAGGACGGGGAAAAAATTCCAAGCAAAAAGCCCCCAAAACAAGCTAGAGTAGCCATTCAAATATCGAATAAAATTGACATTCAAGCAAAAGTTATTAAAAGGCTAAGGAAGAAGATTTCATATTCATCAAAGGAAAGACCTACCAAGATGAACTGTCAATTCTGAACATCTATGCTTCAAATATAAGGGTGACCAACATTCATAAAAGAAACTTTACTAAAGCTCAAAGAACATATTGCACCTCAGAGAATAATAATTGGAGGATTCCACACCCCAATCTCATCAATGAACAGATCATTGAAACAGAATAAACAGAGACACAGTGAAACAGAAGTTATGAAACAAATGTATTTAACAGTTATTTATAGAACATTTCATCCCAAAACAAGAGAATATACCTTATTCTCAGCACCTCATGGTAACTTTTCCAAAGTTGACCATAAAATCAGTCACAAAACAGGCCTCAACACATACAAGAAGACTGACATAATCCCATTCAGCCAATCAGATCACCACGGAAAGAAGGCTAGTCTTCAGTAATAACAAAAACAATAGAAAGCACACATACGCATGGAAGCTAAACAATGCTCTACTCAATGATAACTTGGTCAAGGAAGAAAAGAATAAAGAAATTAAAGACTTTGTAGAATTTAATGAAAATGAAGGCATAGCATAACCAAAATTATGGGACACAATGAAAGCAGTGCTAGGAGGAAAACTCATGGCTTGGAGTGCCTCCAAAAGAAAGCAGAGAGAGCATACACTAGCAGCTTGACAGTGCACATGAAAGCTCTAGAACAAAAAGAAGCAAATTCACCAAAGAGGAGTAGAGGGCAGGAAATAATCAAACTCGGGGCTTAAATCAACCAAGTGTAAACAAAAAGAACTATACAAAGAATCAACCAAACCAGGAGCTGGTTCTTTGAGAAAATCAGCAGGATAGATAAACCCTTAGCCAGACTAAGCAGAAGGCACTGAGACAATATCCAAATTTAAAAAATCTGAAATGTAAGTGAGACATAATAACAGAAACCTAGGAAGTTCAAAAAATCATCAGATCCTTCTACAAAAGCCTATACTCAACAAAACTGGAAAATCTGGATGACATGGACAAAATTTTCTAGACAGATACTAGGTATTAAAGTCAAATCAGGTTCAGATAAACCATCCAAACTCTCCCATAAGACCTAAAGAAAAACACACAGTAATTATTAGTCCCTAAACCAAAAAAAGCCCAGGATGAGATGGCTTTAATGCAGAATTCTATGAGCTCTTCAAAGACCTAATACCAATACTCTTCAAACTATTCCACAAAATAGAAACAGAAGGAACACTACCCAATTTGTTCTATGAAGCCACAATTATGCTTATAACTAAACCACAAAAGACCCAACAACAAAAGAGAACTTCAGAACGATTTCCCTTATGAATATCGATGCAAAAATACTCACTAATATAATAGAAAACTTAATCCAAGAACACATCAAAATGATCATCTTTCATAATCAAGTAGTCTTCATCCCAGAGATTCAAAGGTCATTCAATATACAGAAATCCATCAATGTAATCCACTATCTAAACAAACAAACAAAAAAAGCACATAATCATTTCATTAGATGCTAAGGAAGCATTTGACATATTTCATGATATAATACCTGGAAAGATCAGGAATTGAAAGCCCATATCTAAACATAATAAAAGCAATATACAACAAACCAGTAGCCAACATCAAATTTAATGGAGAGAAACTTGACAAAATCCCACTAAAATCAGGGACTAAACAAAGCTGCCCACTCTCTCCTACATACTGAATACAGCACTCAAAGTCCTGCCAGAGCAATTCGACAACAAAAGGAGGTCAAAGGGATACAGACTGGAAAGGAAGAAGCCAAAATATCACTATTTGCAGATGATATGATAGTATAGTTATGTGACCTCAAAAACTCTACCAGAGGACTCCTAAACCTGATTTAAAATTTTTTTTCAATAAAGTGGCTGGATATAACATTAATTTAAACAAATTGGTACTCTTCCTCTACTGAAAGGATAAACAGGGTGAGAAAGAAATTAGTGAAACGACATCCTTCACAATAGTCACAAATAATATAAAATACCTTGTTGTGACTCTAACTAAGGAAGTGAAAGATCTGTATGACAAGAACTTCAAGTCTCTGAAGAAAGAAATTGAAAAAGATCTCATCAGATGGGAAGATCTCCCATGCTCATGGACTGGCAGTATTAATATAGTAAAAATGGCCATTTTGCTAAAAGAAATCTACAGATTCGATGCAATTTCCATTAAAATCCCAACTCAATTCTTCATAGAGTTAGAAAGAGCATTTGCAAATTTATCTGGAATAACAAAAAACTCAGGAGAGGAAAAACTATTCTCAATAATAAAAGTATTTCTGAGTGAATCACCATCCTTGACCTTAGGCTGCATTACCGAACAATTGCAATAAAAACTGTATGGTATTGGTACAGTGACATGCAGGTAGATCAATGTTATAGAATTAAAGACCCAAAAATTAATTGACACACCTATAGTCAATTGATGTTTGACAAAGGAACTGAAACCATCCAGTGGAGGAACTGAAACCATCCAGTGGGGAAAAGACAGCATTTTCAACAAATGGTGCTGTTTCAACTGTAGGTCAGCATGTAGAAGAATGCAAATACATCTGTTATTATCCCCTTGTACACAGCTAAAGTCCAAGTGGATCAAGAACCTCCACATAAAATCAGATACACTGAAACTAATAGAAGAGAAAGTGGGGAAGAGCCTCGAACACATGGGCACAGGGGAGATTTTCCTGAACAGAACACCAATGGCTTATGCTCTAAGATCAACAACAGACAAATGGGACCTCATTAAATTGCAAAGCTTCTGTAAGGTAAAGGGCATTTCCAATAGGACAAAAGGCAACCAACAGATTGGGACAAGATCTTTACCAATCCTGTATCTGATAGAGGCATAATATCCAATTTATGCAAGGAACTCAAGAAGTTAGACTCCAGAGAAGCAAATAACCCTATTTAAAAATGGGCTAAAGCGCTAAAGAAAGAATTCTCAACTGAGGAATACCAAAGATGGTTGAGAATACCAAAAGTACTGTTCAACATCCTTAGTCATCAGGAAAATGCAAATCAAAACAACCCTGAGATTCCACCTCACACCAGTCAGAATAGTTAATAAAAAAAAAACTCAGGTGACAGCAGATGTTGGCTAGGATGTGGAGAAAGAGGAGCACTTCTCCATTGCTAGTGGGATTGCAAGCTGGTACAACTATCTAGAGATCAGTCTGGTGGTCCCTCAAAAAACTGGACAGAGTATTAATTACCTGAGGACCTAGCTATACCACTCCTGAGCATATACCCAAAAGATGCTCCAAAATATAACAAGGACACACGTTCCACTATTTATAAATAACGATTTATAATAGCCAGAAGCTGGAAAGAACCTAGATGTCATTCGACAGAGGAAAGAATACAGATAATATGGTACATTTACACTATGGAGTACTATTCAGCTATTAAAAACAAAGAATTCATGACATTCTTAGGCAAATGTATGGAACTAGAAAATATCCTGAGCGAGTTAACCAAATCACAAGAGAACACACACATGGTATGTATGCAGTGATAAGTGGATATTAATCAAAAAGCTCAGAATACCCAAGATAAAATTCAGAGACCGCCTGGAGCTCAAGAAGAAGGAAGACTAAAGTGTTGATGCATCAGTCTTTCTTAGAAGGGGGAATCAAATACTCACAGGAGGAGTTACAGAGACAAAGTGTGGAGGAGAAACTGAAAGAAAGGCCATCCAGAGACTGCTCCACTTGGGGATCCATCCCATAGTTACCAAACCTGTACACTCTTGTGGATGCCAGGAAGTGCTTGCAGACAGGAGGCTGATGTGGCTGTCTCCTGAGAGGCTCTGCTAGAATGTGACATATACAGAGGCAGAGGCTTACAGTTAATCATTGGACTAAGCATAGGGTCCCCAATGGAGGAGTTAGAGAAAGGAGTGAAGGAGCTGAAGGGGTTTGCAACCCCATAGGAGGAACTGCAACATCAACCAACCAGAACCCACAGAGATCCCAGAGACTAAACCACCAACCAAAAGAGTACTCAGGGATCAACCTATGGCTCCAGCTTCATATGTAGCAGAGGATGGCCTTGTTGGGCATCAATGGGAGGAGAGCCCCTTGGTCCTATGAAGGCTTGATGCCCCAGTGTAGGGGAATACCTGGAGGAGAAGTGGGAGTGTTTGAGTGGGTGGGGGAATACCCTTATAGATGCCGGGGAAGGAGGCATGAGATAGGACATTTTTGGAGGAGAAATTAGGAAAGGGGATAACATTTGAAATGCAAATAAGTACTAGCAAATAGAATACCCTATAATTTAATGGCAGTAGCAAAAAAAAAAAAAAAGGCTAAACATTTATTTATAAAAGGCAGTGACCTTTAACATTATATTGTTGAAAAATCACTTATCAAAGCAGCATGGAATAAAAATCTTATTTTAATTGTTAGGTGTGACAGATTGTATCAGCAGAGGAAAAAATGCTCAAAGAGATACACACACAAAGCAGCAAATGGCAGTTTTATGTAGTGTACACTTGGCTTAGAGTTGATGTGGACAAGAATGGAAAGAAATCAGAAAGCTGACAGTCGAACTGTGAGCTGTAGTGCAGGGACAGAAAGGGAGTATATCAGGACAGGTTCAGGTGGGCAGTACACAGGTCCATTTCACACCCTGTATGTGACTCGATCAGCAGGTCAGCAGTCAGTGGTGAGGCTGGCACTGCAGTGACCTGGGGAATTATCTGTGGGAATATACTGGTGGCATGGGAGGGCTTAGAACCCTGGCTCTGGGCTCTGGACTATGGGCAAGCTGCACTGATCCCCCAGGAAAGAGCTAAGAATGTTCCTTTTCTGACCTGGACCAGTTCATTCCTCCTTAGGCAAGTGAGGTACAGGAGGAAAGGGTAGTGGGAGAAGGGTGCATGCCCCAGCCAGGGATGGAGGTGCACACAGCCTGCAGGGTACAGACTGCTAGTAACCACAATAGGCCAGAGAGAGAGGGTATCCTCTGGAGGGACTGGCTGGCACTGACAGTCTTCATTTCCTCCCCTCCCCAGGAGCATAGGGTTGGGGCCAGAATCCTGGACAGAGAGAGGTGGAGGGGCAGGTGGCTGCAGGAAAGCAGAACAGAGCTTCATCAGTGTCCCAGGCTGCATGCTGGAGCACAAAGGGGCAGGGTGAACCAGGAGCCGTGCAAGTGGTTACAAGCTGTGGAGCAATAGAATAAAAGGGGGAGAGGAAAACCTATGGATCTCTATTGTTTTTAAAGTGCCAGTACTGTGAATTAGACTTGGAAATGCCCCATAAATAGGGAAAAGTCAATGAAGACCAGCCCATTGGGTATGGAAGTTATTAAAAATGTTCCTACCAGAATCCCGAGAACAATTCAACAACTAATACAAATCTGCAGCCAGGCTAGACTTATGGAGTCAGATGTCACACAGATGCTAGGAGTTCTGGTGAGTCCTGGACTCACAGAAGTAAGCATCCCACTTAAGTTTAGGAGTTTGTTCTATGGCTGCAAGAGCCTGATGGAGGGGTCATGAAAATGCACTTTGGAGAGGGGAGGGATTACCCAAGGGTTAGAGGTCCTAGAATAAGCAAGGGTCAGTGAAAAGACCAGTCATAAAGACTGAATATCTCCATCCTCAAGTGCAGCACAATAGTGGCTCCTAGCTCAAGAACTCTCCCCTAGGACCAGAGGATGTTTACTCTGAGCATTGGGGGATGGGGGCTTATCAGTTCTCCAAAGTTTGGGCTATTTTGGGATGGCTGTCCATATGGCAGCAGAGAATGTGGCCGCAGGAAATTTCAAAGTCTGAATCATGGAATCAAATTTGTTTTATAATAAGATAAGGAGAGAAGGAATATGTTTGGTGGAGTTATAGTCAGGTATGGGGAAAGGGGTGCCTCTGTGGGCCCATGCTGAGGCATCCCTTCCCCCTGAACAGCCACATGATGGTTTAGTATAGAACAGAGTTTATTCAGAGCATGAGCAGGGGAGTTGAGGGAGTAGAGACAGAGAACTTCAGAGAGAGAAACTAGAGGGGTAGAGCCTGGCCATGAGTATGTGGAGAGAGAAGGAGAAAGGGAATGAGAAGAGAGGGGGAGAGCAGGAGCAAGAGCAAAAGAGCAAGAGAGGGGCGGGGGCATGCAGCCCCTTTTACTGTGAGTCAGACATACCTGGCAGCTGCCAGGTAACTGTGGGGCAGAGCCTAGATTAAATGCCAACACTATGTCTACCAGTGGTCAATATGTCAGGAGTTGGCAACCATTTGTTCAAGTAGATGATAAGTATCCAAGGTTTTAGCAGAGAACAGTGCCAAAGTTACAAAGACTCATCTCACTCATCTCTTGACCTCAAGAATCCAGGAGACTGGATAAATGGTGAAAAGACCAGGAGACTGGATACATGGTGAAAGGACCAGGAGACTGGATACATGGTGAAAGGACCAGGAGACTGGATACATGGTGAAAGGACCAGGAGACTGGATACATGGTGAAAGGACCAGGAGACTGGATACATGGTGAAAAGACCAGGAGACTGGATACATGGTGAAAGGACCAGGAGACTGGATACATGGTGAAAGGACCAGGAGACTGGATACATGGTGAAAGGACCAGGAGACTGGATACATGGTGAAAGGACCAGGAGACTGGATACATGGTGAAAGGACCAGGAGACTGGATACATGGTGAAAATACCAGGAGACTGGATACATGGTGAAAGGACCAGGAGACTGGATACATGGTGAAAGGACCAGGAGACTGGATATATGGTGAAAGGACCAGGAGACTGGATACATGGTGAAAGGACCAGGAGACTGGATACATGGTGAAGGACCAGGAGACTGGATACATGGTGAAGGACCAGGAGACTGGATACATGGTGAAGGACCAGGAGACTGGATACATGGTGAAAGGACCAGGAGACTGGATACATGGTGAAAGGACCAGGAGACTGGATACATGGTGAAGGACCCTCATGCTGACTTTACTTTAGAGGATTCTCATATAGAGCAAAACTCAGTCTTGTTTAAAGTAGAAGGAAAAACAAATAGAATTTTTCAGAGAGAGAAAACGGGAGAAAAGATAAAACTTAAGACAGGTATATTGTATCCTGGATATTCTAAGTTTCTGGGCTAATATCTACTTATCAGTGAGTGTGTAACATGTGTGTTCTTTTGTGATTGGGTTAACTCACTCAGGATGATATTTTCTGGATCCATCCATTTGCCTAAGAATTTTATGAATTCATTGGTTTTAGTTGCTGAATAGCATTCCATTGTGTAAATGTACCACATTTTCTATATCCATTCCTCTGTTGAGGGACATCTGGGTTCTTTCCAGCTTCTGGCTATTATAAATAAGGCTTCTATGAACATAGTAGAGCATTTGTCCTTATTACAAGTTGGAACATCTTCTGGGTATATGCCCAAGAGAGGAATGGCTGGATCTTCCCAGTAGTACTATGTCCAATTTTCTGAGGAACCGCCAACTTAGAATATCCAAGATACAATTTGCAAACCACATGAAACTCAAGAAGAAGGAAGAACAAAGTGTGGATACTTTGCTCCTTCTTAGAATGGGGAACAAAATACCCATGGAAGGAGTTACAGAGACAAAGTTCGGAGCTAAGACAGAAGAAAAGACCATCCAGAGCCTGCCCCATCCAGGGATCCATCCCATATACAACCACCAAACCCAGACACTATTGCATATGCCAGCCAGATTTAGCTGACAGGAATCTGATATCTCTATATCAATGCCTGGCAAATACAGAAGTGGATGCTCACAGTCATCTATTGAATGTAACGCAGGACCCCTAATGAAGGAGCTAGAGAAAGTACCCAAGGAGCTAAAGGGTCTGCAAGCCTATAGGAGGAACAACAATATGAACTAACCAGTACCTCCAGTAGCAAAAGATGGCCTAGTCAGCCATCAATGGGAGGGGAGGCCCTTGGTATTGCAAAGATCATAAGCCTCTGTACTGGGGAATGCCAGGGCCAAGAAGCAGGAGTGGGTGGGTTGGGGAGCAGGGTTGGGGAAGGGTATAGGGAGCTTTGGTGATAGATAGCATTTGAAATGTAAATGAAGAAAATATCTAATTAAAAAAAGAAGAAAAAAAAACTTAAGGTAGTTAAAAATAGTTGTTTTCTTTCCAGGGGAAAAGGTTAGAAAACTTGAAGGTACACAGCAAGAAGGGAGCTCTATTGTACCTATTACCCTTATGTGATAATCATTGTTCACACTAGGAACTCATTCTTATTGCTTACTATTATACTCAGGAGCATGTTTCCCATTCTGTACATTTTTGGCCATAGTGCACAAGGACAGGGCACTCTTCTGAGTTCTTAGGCTTCACACCTTATGATTCTCAAACCCTGTTACTATTCAAGGTCTTTCAGCTTTTAGTTTCCTTCAGGTGATCTGGCCTATCTAGCTCTGTACTAAGTCTAAGATAAATTTGAAGCTCACATAATAGTTTTCACCATCCACATTATCCGTATCTCCAAGGTATAAGCACCAAATCAATGTTCAGAAATTAGCCAGTCTTCCTTGGTGTGGGACAAAAAAGCAAATGACTTACCAGACTAAAACTCCTTCATACTAATATGAAAACACCATGGATGTAATAGGAGAACTTGGTGCAAGACAATCAGAAATTTTGCAATTTATAGTTAGGGCACCAGATATACTCTCTGCCAAGATGCAAGTATGTATACTGTATACACAATTCCTAGAGATTAACAATGCTCAAAGTTCATATAAAATATTGAGAGGATGTTGAATCAAAGCCAGGGCTGTCTTGAGTATGAAGGTTTGGAAAATACAAGTGATATGAAGGGGCAAGTGATAATATACATAGAAAAGTGATAATATACATAGAAAAGTGATAATAGACATAGAAAAGTGATAATATACATAGACAAGTGCGGACTTTCACTGATCCCATCCATGTTTCTCAGTTAATATCTGCCCACTTGCCAGAAGTATATATACTTTATAGTATAATAAAGTCATATTACAATAACATTAATTGTTTTGTTTTGTGAGAGACAGAACATAAAGTTTTACAGGCAGGAAAATGTGAAAGATTTGAGAGTCATTAAAAACGATAAAATAATATGATCAAAATATATTGTATGAAAAAAGGAAGAAAATCCTTTAAAAAAATAAACACCAAGATGAGCAAGCTAGTTAGGAACACTGCTCATTGCTTTTATATCAGCTCCTGATTCCAGGATTCTGCCTTTCTTTAGTTCCTGACTTCCTCTGATAATGGATTGTAGTGTGGATGTATAAGCAAAATAATAATAAAAAATAAAAATAAATAAAATAAAATAAAATAAAATAAAATAAAATCATCCTTTTCCTTCCCAAGCTGCTTTTGTCCATGGTGATTTATCAAAGCAATAGAAAATCAAGCAAGTCATTGATCTTTAAAAGAAGATTGGTTTATTAGATGTATATGAGTGTTTTATATACAAGTACTATAGTGTTCTGAGGATGTGTTTAGTGACAAAGAGGCCAAATGAAGGCACTGGAAGTAGAGGGATGAAAAGGTACTATGTGGGTACTATAAACAAAGCCAGATCCTCTGCAACAGCAGCGAGTGATCTTAACTGCTGAGCCATTTCTCTACCCTATCTCAAGTAGTCCTGGCTTTTTAGATAGGTACATATCTCACATTTGATGCCATCTAGACACTGTTTCTCCTACTCTTCCACACACTCTATGATCTGCTTCTCATTTTGTGAATAAGCAAAGCCCTCTTTTGCCTGAAGACCACTGCACTTGTTCATTATTCATATCTTTCTTTTTAGATGTATGCTTGTTTCCTGTCTATGACTATTCTTCCTTTCAATTATTTATTTTTAATGATATCCTCTGTGAACTGCTATATAAAATAATATCTCTTCAGAATTTCATCACCTATTTTCTACATCATACCTCTTATCATAATTTATTACCACCCAATAGTATATACATTTACCCATATCAACTGTTCCCACTACCTAATCTTTGATGTATATGGAAACAGAGACAAACTACTCTTACTTTTCCACTATTTTTCAATAGTATCTAAAAGAATGTAAGGTCTAGCAATAGGCCCAAAGTGAGATCCAGCTCAAGGAGAGGTCCCAAGGCCTGACACTATTATTGAGGCTATGGAACACTCACAATAGGGGACCTGTCATGGCCATACTCCAAAAGACCCAACAAACAGCTGAAAGAGTCAGATGCAGAGAGTTGCACCCAACCAATGGACAGAAGCAGCTGAACCCTGTTGTTGAATTAGGGAAAGACTGAAAGAAGCTGAGTAGGAGGGCAACCCTGTAGGAGGACCAGCAGTTTCAATGAATCTGGAACCCCTAGATCTCTCAAACACTGGGCCACCAGACAGCGTACACCAGCAGATATGAGGCCCCCAACACACATTGAGTAGAGGATGCCAGTGTTCATTAAAAGATGATGCACCTAACCCTCAAGAGACTGGAGGCCCCAGGGAGTTTAGAGGTCAGGTGGGGTAGGGTAGGGTGGGGAAATACACGTGGAGAGAGGGGTGAAGAGGAGGTATGGAATGTGGAACAGTCAGAGGGTGGACAGGGTGGGGTGAATAAAATATGGAGTGTAAAATATAAATAAATAAAATTTAAAAATAAAAGAACAATTCATCCAAAAATACCTCTTCAGTAATAATATCTGTTGAATGAATATAGGATGAGTAATCAATTTATATAAAACAATTCATTTTGTCTTGAAATTATATATATATATATATATATATCTCATATTATTTGTAGTTCTTTTGTTAGAATATGGGCTGTATATGTAGAAAAGATGTACAATCATTTTAATTTGGAGACATAATAAGATACTGTGCTGTTGATTTATTGGTTTTTTGTTTTGTTTTGTTTTGTTTTGTTTTGTTTTGTTTTGTTTTGTCAAGACAGGGTTTCTCTGTGTAGCCTTGGCTGTCCTGGGACTCACTCTATAGACCAGGCTGGCCTCAAACTCAGAGATCTCCCTGCATCTGCCTCCCAAGTGCTCAGATTAAAGGCGCATGCCACCACGCCCGGCTTCTGTTGTTTGTTAACTTGGCAGAAACTTAAATATCGAAGAAGATAGAGTCTTAATTGAGACAATGACTTTATAACATTGTACTATATGCAGACCTGTGAGGTACTGTCTTGATTCATGATTCATATGGGAAGATCCATCTCCTAGGCAGCATTGCCACCATGGGTTGGTGGCCCTGGGTTACATAAGAAAGAAGACTGTGAAACCCAGGAAAGTAAGCAAGTAAGCAAAACTCCTACATAGCCTCTACATCAGCTACTGCCTCCAGGTTCCTGCCTTGAGCTCTGTAGTGACTTCCCTTCATTGTGGACTGTGGTTTAAAAATTCTTAAATACAGGAGCATGTTGTCCCCTGAGAAACTCCACCCAGCAGCTGACTCAAACAGGTTTAGACACCCGCAGCTAAACAGCAGATGGAGCTTGGGGACACTTATGGAAGAATAGGAGGAAGGGCTGTGGCCACTAAGGTGATAGGAACTCAACAGGAAGACCAACAGAATAGACTAAACTGAACCCTTGGGGCTCCCTGAGTCTGAACCACCAACCAAAGAACATACACAGGCTGGACTTAGGCCTTACTGATCATATGTAGCAGATGTGAAGCTTGGCCTTCATGTGGGTCTCAAAAAACTGGAACAGGGGCTATCCCTAAAGTTGTTGTCTCTATGTGGAATATGTTTGTCTAGCTGGCCTGCTTTGTCTGGCCTCAGTGGAAGAAGACGTGTACAGCCTTGCAGGTCCTTGAGGTCCCTCAGGGTGGAGGGATACCCAAAGGACCATACTCACTCAGAGGAGATGGGAGGGTGATGGGGGAAGAATTGTGGGAGGGGGTGTTGTGGATAGAGAGATAGTAAGTGGGATGTAAAGTGAAGAAGTAGAAAAATTAAATTAAATTAAAACAATATGACTTGGAAAAAAACCCTTTTTCCCCAAGTTGTATATGGTCAGGGGTTTTATTAAGGCAGTAGAAACTCTCATTAAGACAAATATAATTTTCACAACTGATATCAACGGGTATCTAGCACTCCCTCAATGTTT
>LR749502.1:2387281-2394781 GCA_902729485.2 Mus minutoides
ACATACACATACATACATACATACCAGGGATCAGGGAAAAAGAAGGTAAGAAATTTATTTTGAAATAATAGTTGTTTATGGGGATTTATTTATTCATCTTCCAAGTGTTAATGTTGCCCAGATTCTATGTTATATGTAAAAGTTAAAAATATCCTGCAGAATGTCACAATTACAGTCCTCCTAGCCTACAATTAAGCAGTAAAATCAGGTGCACACATCATTTCTGGCATATATTGGGGAAAACTATTTTAGACACATTGTGAGAATTTGCAGAAATTCATATACAGCCAGTCCCCTAGTAAGTAATGTAATATTTGCAAGTTCTGATATTTGCCTTTGTAGTATAATAAGTAGTTAATACTCACCAAGCTAAAAAGAATATTCTAAGCAAAGGGACTGACAGCATGTGTGACTTGTGGAAGTGATAAAGCAAACTGGCTACTCAAGACTTTAAAAATTCTTTGCCTGGTTTACTGGAATGCCAATTAGAAAGTACTTATGCACATGTAAGTTGAAGTGCACTTCCTACTGTTTTCTCTAACAGTCTCAGGTTTGCGGTCTTATGTTAAGTACTTGATTTGTTTGAAGCTTGGTTTTGTGTAAGGCAAGGAATAAGAAACTAGTCTCATTTTCTTCACATTAAAATCGGTTGAGGATGCTGAATATCCTGTATCTTTGTCAAAAATTGGTTAGCTATAGTTGCAGAGAATTATATAATAGTTTCAGTCTAGTCTTATATGTCTGTTTTTTGTGCCAGGATCGAAGGATTTTTAGCTTCAAAATACAGGATACTATTTCTACTGAAATATGTCTACCCTCAAAGAATAACTTCTGGTTGTGTGGATATAGTGCAATAGCAAGTAGTTTCAAACAGTGATTGAGCCCTAGTTTCTATTCCCAGAACTGAGAAAAGTAAAATATCTGTCTGGGTATGATGGGCCACATTCATAATCCTAGAAGTTCGGAGGCTGAGGCAAGATGTTGATAAACTTGAGCTAAAATAAACAACAAAACAAAACAAAAATCCATTAAGTTGGGAAAGGAGCAAGTTAACTGGAACATAGGAGAAGTCAAAGGGGAAATAAGGGAGGTGACAGGACCATATATCACTGTATACATGTTGGACGAAGACAATTTTTTAAAAAGAGAAAAACAGAGAAAAGAGGAAAGGAAATGAATACTCCAAAAATAAAATTAAAGGAAAAATATGTATGGACAATTAACATGAAATGAATGTAAACTTAACCAGGTCTGGTGGCACATGCCTGCCATCCACAAAACTGAGGTAAGAGGAGCTCAGATCCAAGGCCATTATGAGGTAGATGGTTAAAAAAAAAAAAAAAAAAAACCCTATCAAATTGTAAAGAATCGATGGTAATTCATTACTTTCAAGTAATTATCACAGTATAGTACAAGTATAGTACATACTTATTTCCGCTATTCAGTGTGTGTGTGTGTGCACGTGCATGTGCGTGCATGCTTGCATGTGTGTGTGTGTGTGTGTGTGTGTGTGTGTGTGTGTGTGTGCTCATATGGGCATATGTGCATTTGTTTGTATGTGCATATGGATGTCAGAGGTCAATCTCTGGTATCATTCCACTGGTACTGCTCACCTTATTTTATGAAACACTGTCTCTCATTGGTCTTATCTTTATAATTATACTAGCCTAACATAGCTGGCCAGTGAGTCCCAGACATCTGTTTGTCTTCCCCCTATAACATTGGAATTATAAACATGTGTTGCCATGCCAGACTTTTTCACTTGAGTTCTGGGGCCAAACTCTGACCCTTATGCCTTTAAAACAGGTACTTTACCAACGTTAAATTCCTTCCATCTCCAAATGTTTATTTTTATGTTCCTGTAAATGGACTACCTTCAGAAAAAAGATGCATAGAGAATCTCTCAGCAAAACAAGTCTCTTCCCCCAAATAAACACAATATTAGAGAAAATAATATATTTTGAAATGACGTGTCACATTTGCTATATATAATTTCCATTCTTCTGTCTAATTTACCCAAATATTCATATTCATTATCTAAGCAATTCCAAACACTACTGTGGAAATTTTAGCAGTACCAAAATCAAAACTAAATAAAACAAGCAAACAAAAACAAAAAACAAAAAACAAACAAAAAAAAAACCAAAACCCCAGACATTCATGAAATGTTGGCTATACAATCTTCCATGGGAATATATAGCAACAGTTTGCAATTTAAACAAAAAAGTCTTGGTTATAAATAGACACCTAGAGCTTCTTTCTGATAGAACTAGAATAAAATATAAAAATCTTCTCTGGAAACCTTGGGGGAGTGGGGGTGGGGTGGGTAATCTCACTAAGCTAGCAAATGGAAATGCACTTTAGTGATGACTAATGCTATTTTCTGTGTTCCTGGGAGATAACACAATTGCATTCCAGCAGCATCTAATGAGTTTTCACTTGTGATACAGTGGATACATTTGCATGTCAACTAACACAGACTAAAAATAAATTTCATGCCATCTCTCCAGGAGGAGAATTTGTTCCTGCGCTCTATAAAGCAGACGGAGAGTAGGTTCCTGAACCATCATTTCCTGTGTTAAAAAGAGTTCATTGAATTTAGTTGCCCTGACTTTGCACAATCTGAGACTATAAACCTGAGTAGTGACTCACAAGTGCATTTGTTTCCACACCTGCAGGTCAGTCTGATGGAAATAATGCGAGAGGAGGTACAGATTTCATAAATTTGTTAGATGAAAAATATCTATTTGAGTACAGTGCCTTGGCTTGATCTGTGCTTTCAAACATGAAATTTCACTCGTGTTTTGTTCCAAATAATGGTTTGAAAGTCACCATGTACTTTTCCATTTAAAGTCTTGTCAGAGTTTTATTTGTGAGTAACAGAAGCTTTGCCTTTGGGTATAACAACTTAAAAAGAAGACCTCTATGTCTGTGTTAGGAGTAAACGTTTAAGAAGTTATTATTGCCAAGTCAATAAGAAAAACTAAAAGCTTTATATCACATTCTCTTAGTTTTGAATAGTTTCAGAATCGAAAGTCCCCAAACTACTTTTGGAATACATAGTTTTTATATTTGCAAAATAAAACATATAAAACAAATCATAATCTGAACATAAACTTGAATTTCATTAATATTGTTAAAGCATAGAATTCTAAATAAGATGGGCACTTGGCTTGAATCGAAGAGGATTTACTTACATAGTTTCCAAAAACTAATTTCCATAGTTTACATAGTTTCCAAAAAGTATTACAAATAAATTTCCTATGCCTACTGTTATGAAATATAACGTAGTAAGGTGGTATCTGGCAGTCCCATAACAAGTTATGCCCCTGAGTGATTATGGCATGCCACAGATCTGGTATAAAGTGGGCTTATTAGACGGAAGGGAGAGGAGTGAGAACCTGGGAAAAAGGTAGAAACAGGCAATTGAACATGTAGACAGGCAGACAGATGGGGCAGAGACATGAGGGATTAGAAAGTGGGGAGCAGAGAGGGATAGAAAGGGGAAGAGAGAGAAAGAAAGATACAGGAAGGGAGGGATACCATGACACAGAGAGACAGAGAGACAGAGAGAACTGCGGTAGCAGGTGATGACATAAGCAATTGCTAGGTTCCTGGGAGGAGCCTAGTAGAATTGCCTATAAGTTAACATCTACTTTATAATTATTCTTGATAATTATATTTAATGTTTATGCCTTGCATTAGCTATTTTTCTATTGTTGTGATAGACCAATCACCCAAGACCAATGCAACTTCTAAGAGAGATCTTTTGACTTATGGTTCCAAAGACCTGAGTCCATCACTATGCCAGTAGGGAATCATGAAAGCCCACAAGCTTGGAGGCTGGGCACAAGTTGAAATCTTACCTCTTACATCACAATCAGGAAATAAAAACAATGGAATTTCAAAACCCACCTCTGGTAGCTTATTTCCTACAAAAAGTCATACCTCCTAAGCCTCCTCAAACAATGATATCAGATAGAGATGAAGTATTTAAATGCCCAGAGATTATGTGGGGCATTTCTAATGAAAACAACCACATGTCTCAATCCAGATTGAATTCTTACCATACCCTTGATATCTTGCATTACTATCACCTGAGAAAGAAAGCCAACTCGAACACTTTTTTGATCTGTTGCCAGCACATATTTTTGGTCCACCTCTTAACTATTTATTTTCTTCCTTGAAGTTGCATATACACTAGATATATTGAGTTACTGCCCAATAGTAAGTCACTTCCCAGGTTGCTTGCTCCCCATCCCCACAAGTCTGTGTTGATTTGTGCAAACTTCTTTGGCTGTGTAGATGCCGCCCATATTACAAACTGTTGCCTCAGGGAGACCTTTCTGATTATTTATTTGTACCTGTACCTGACAGGATTAGCTATCCTTAGTTCTGATGCCTTTAAATATTTCTAGCATGGATCTGGTACTACAAATCTCACACAATAGTTTTTAATTGTTAAAAATGCCTAGCTTGGTGATTCCTGTAGACAGTCCTATGCTGGATAAGAAAGGCAGCTGAGCAAGCCAGGGGCCAGCATGTGAGTGAACAGCATCCCTGCGTTCTCTGCTTCAGTTCCTGCCTCCAGGATTCTGCCTTGCATTCCTGCCCTGGCTCTCCTAAATGATGGACTATAACCTATAAACCAAATAAATCCTTTTCTCCCTGAAAAAAAAAAAAAAAAATGCCTAGCTTGCCAAGTAAAATGTAATTTCCAATTTTTTCCCTAATGTAACTGGCAAATAGTAAGATCCAAATGATTGACACATATATTAATAAACATTTTTATGTAACCCACTCTAATCACAAGAATGGGTCCTGGATTTAAATTGTATTTCACTGTTTTGGGAGGTTTGAACATTTTATGGAGTTTATATATTCCAAATTATGTGAACTGTGGTTCATTAAATTGGCCCATTTCTTGAATAGGTTGTTTTTTTTATTTCTTCAGATTTTGAGTTCTTTATATATTCTAGACAGTAATCCCTTATTTGATTTACAACTGAAAAAGATCTCCAAACCTTTAGACTGTTTCTTTACTCAAGTAACATATTTCTTTTCTATAAAGGTACATTTTAATTTCATGAGGTACCATTATTATGGCGTTCACTGATGAACTATGATTCCAGCCAGACTTTTGGTCATTAAGAAAGCAAACAACCACAAACACTAATGAGGATATGAACATTGCTGCTGGGAATGTCACCTAGCCTATTGTCTATGGTAATCTATACCAAGGCTTCACAAAAATCTAAAAGTAGTACAACCATATAACTCATCAATATCTCACCTGAGTATTTACCCCACATCACCATATTACAGAAATATTTTCACATCAATGATTATTGCAGTAATATTCACAATAGCTAAGTTGTAGAAACTGCCTAAGTGCCCAACAACAAAGGAATGTATAAAGATTGTGTGTGTGTGTGTGTGTGTGTGTGTGTGTGTGTGTCTGCCCACAGAGGCACATGCATGCATATGTAGTGTGGGAAATATTTAATCTTAATTAGGGGCCTCTACCCTGCCTTTGATCATTTAGTTCCCAGGTAAATAACACTTACAACATTTATATTTATAATAAGCCTTAATTGCCACTAGAGCTGGGAAGATATCTATTGTCTATGTTATTATGTATATTTCCCAACCAATTACCCTACTATATTACCCTACTGTACAATTTGTCGTGATTTGTTTGGGCTGCTCTTAACTCTAGTGAGTCAACCCACATGGGCATTATTTTAAAATTCTTACCCTATATCCTCTTCTCTTCTCTCTACCTTCTTCTCCTCTCCCTGTGATTCTCCTTTGACACCAAGCCCAGAAACCCCAAGTGTTGCCTATCTTAATTCTGCCCAGCTAAAGGCTGTAGGCATCTTTATTCACCAATGAGAAATAACTTGGGGGGCGGGAAGTCACATAGTATCATTTGACTCTATATGCAAACTCTCTCATCTCTCGGAACAATCAAGTCTTAGGGGCCAGTAATTAGCATTACAGTACAAGCAACATTAGACCAACCCACAACAATATATAATTGTAATTTTTTCAGTAACAAAACTAAATAAAGTTGTGTTATTTTTAGTAAAAGGCATGAAATCAGACACAATTATGTAATCATAATGAGCAAATTATGTTAGTTTCTAGATTTTATATAGATCATGTGAATCATATATATATATATATATATATATATATTCATATTTTCTATAGAAATAAAGGGGAGTAACAAGAGGAAGACTGTAAGAGACAAAGTTTGGTGCAGCAATGGGCTAGGAGGCTATATGCTAAGCACACAATAAATTATTATACGAAACTTAAAAGAATTAGAGTGTGCCACCATACTCAAATACCACTTAATGAAGCAGATCTGTATCTTGTTCTGCCATCATTAGCAAAGCTTCCTCTTGCAACAGTTAGGAACAAATACAAATAACCGCAGCCAGATACCATTCAGAGAGTCAGAGACCTTGAAGCGCTTATCCCTAAAAGGGATGTTTCCATCCAATCCCTTCCCTTAGAATAAAACCTTGGAGAAGAGGAGACAGAAACTGTCTAAGAGCCAGAAGAGATGAAAGCACCAAGTCATCAATGCCTGCTAGACACAAGAGGCCTGGCACACATATGAACTCATGTGGAAAAATTTATGAGGGATGCATAGGTCTGTACCAAACCCAGAAACTAGCTCCAATTAATGACCACTTGCAACAAAAATTTAATTTGTTCCAAGGGAATCTCACTGAGAAAACAATCCTCTCTTACGGTTGGATTAAGGCCCAGTAGAAGATGGCCAACACAAAACAAACTGACTGGCATCTTTAGAGGCTCTTTGTCTCATAAGATGACTTGAAAAACTAGAGTAAGATCCAGCATTACAGCTGAAGCTGTAAAAGCATTTGCATGAACCCTGAAACCCTTAATTCAATCCCTGGGACCCACTTTTAGTGGAAGGGAAAAATAAATTCCTGAAAACTGTCCTCTGCCTCCCACACCTACACTGTGGTGTAGGCACATGTCCATAATAATAAAAATTGTGGTCTGGAGATATAGTTTAAGAATTAACAGTATTGCTGGTCTTGTAGAGGACCCAGTATTGGCTCACAATATCCATGTTAGGTGGTTCACAACTGTCTGTAATTTCTGTATCTTATATCCTTTCTAGCTTCCACAGGCACCTGCACACATGGGGCACAAACACAGGCTTCCAATACACATAAATAGAATGTGCAATGAATCTTTAAAAACAGGAAGTACTGTCAGTAAAATATTACCTCTAGAAATTTATAGTCATGATGGGTTTTCTTTTGTACCCTAATTTAAAAAATAAAACTACTGGTAAGAAATAGAAGCAGAAAAGCACAGAAAATGTATTAGTCAAAATGAAAGTATATAGTCATAATTAAGCAAATTAGATACTCCACGGGTCCAGAAAAATTATTTATTATATATGCTGCTCTGTTAAACAAAACTATAATACTACCTTAAAGTTAAAGTTTT
>LR749502.1:2399781-2421140 GCA_902729485.2 Mus minutoides
CTTGATAATATCTGGAATGAACTACAATCCAGAATTGGAAGGCTCACCAGTGATCCTAATCTGGAGGCTAGGAGATACAAGTTTCTGACCTAGATCTTGGCATGGAGATCTTGAGGCATAGTGGCTATGAATTCCAGAAGATTAAGACAGAGATCTCTGAGTTCAAGGTTGTCTGGGATTAAAAACATAGTGGCACACACCTTTAATCTGGGCAACATCTCTGCTAGCAACCTACATAAAGACATTTGAAGAAAGAAAATTTGCTCTCTCCTTCACCTGTTTGCCTTGTGGGACTAAGCAACTGCTAGATCTTTGGACTTCCATTCACAGCTGCTGCTGACCATTGTTGGGAGTTGGACTACAGACTGTAAGTCATCAACAAATTCCCTTACTATATAGAGAGTACCCATAAATTCTGTGACTCTAGAGAACCCTGACTAATACACTATACAAACATTTACTTTTTCTATAAGCGTTTTTCTGTTTAAGGGTTTTATTTTTAAAATGTTTGTTAATATGTCACATATACCTTATCGAGTTCTAACACATGATTAATATGATCAATTGATTTCTACCTCTATACCTTGCTCCATTCGAAAATCCTCAGAAGTGATAGCATACATGGAGCAATCATCTATAAAAGTATCACTGCATTCACTGAAGCAAGTCCTTTAATAGGTATCTCCTTTCTTCTTCATTAAGAGTTAGCTTTGGTGGAATGGGATATGTCTGACTAGTTAGCAACAACCCATTATTATTATTGACCTTCACAGTCACTAATTAATTTAGTTGTTTTCCAGTTAATAACCCACTGCAAGGCATCTTACTGTCATCCTTTGCAGCAGATTATCTATACTGTAGGGGCCATGGTGAAAAAGGGGGAAAAAACCATGAGCATAGATTAGGCAGAAGAGATAATCATGATCAAGAGAATCATATTAAGCCTCTCTCCTCCTTCTCTGGTCCTATTAGACTTTTTTTTTTTAACTTTCAATATTTATGGGTAAAAAAATGCAGAATCTGAATAAAGTGGTATTGGCACATGTACAAATTTCTGCCCAAGGTCTGAAACAGATTCATGAGGTCCCACACATACAAGAGGCCCTATTAGCATCTAATGGTTGAGGTGGGAATGGGGCATTTTCTTCAGTGGTATAGGCACTGGTAGGTAAATCACCCAATCTCCAGGAAATATTACTCTACCCATCTTCATTCAAGGAACCCTAAGTTAGTTGAAGCAAAATAAAGTGATTATTCTTTACATCTCACCTCACACAGGTAAGCAGAATAGCTAGGATTTCAGTACACTTAGCAGCTTTTGGGTATCTGATGGCCAGCAGGTAGTGACTCTTACAATGTAGACTTCATTGTGGAATTAGAAGAAATTTCCCAAAAAATAACAGAAATGCTCTTTTTGGCATGGAGGAGCAGGAGAGTACTGAAAGTAAGCCTGGTGCCAAAAACTTTCTCTTTTTATATTTCTTCATTTTTTTAACTTTATTCAAAAGGCCATGTTTGGTTTCCAAAACAAGAAAAATAAGTGTTTTTCACATGTTCTATCATCTTTGATTCTTGTGGCAACAGAAAGGAAGGAGTCAAGGTAAATCAATTATTTTAATTATTCTATTTTCCAGATACAAGCTCTGAGATCCAGAGCGATGTGGCAAATAGTTAATGATCGTATACAAACTAAGTAGAGAAGAAAGATTTTGAATCAGAAATTGTTTACTACAAAATTTATTACTGGGCACTTCAAATCCATGGTACCAGAGGTTTCAATAATACTGTTTTAATAAGTATGCATGCATGTGAGTGTGTGTGATGTTTTGTGGAAGTGATCAGAAAATGGCAGGATAGACTAACATAGTGCACACGAACTAAGTTATCATGTCCAGTGATGGAGAGAAAACATTTTCTGATACAGTGAATGACTTCATCTAAAGGCAAAAACTAGTCTGAGTGTGAAACTGTCTTACATCTAATTCCAAAATGAACTTGGAAAAGTATTTGTTAAGAGCTGCTGAGCAACTGAAGTTTCTTTTTAATACTAGTTTGAGAATAAAAGAAAACCACTAAAAGATACAGAGCAAAGGATACAGACAGAAAGAAAATTAGCCTGGTGGTGAAGCTCTGAACTTTCTGCATCAGTATTGTTTGAGATAGACAATAGACACGAGAGAGGTCCATCCTCTCTGGTTTTGATAGACTAAGAACTATGAGAATTTTCAAAGTGTGCTGCCTCATTTTTATAATGTCCAAACGCTCATAACAGGGGGAAATTCTCCAGTGATATTTAACAACAACAAAAAACCTGGCAGACTGCTTCAGGTTGATGCATGCTTTGGAAAAGTCTGTCCTGTGCAGAGAAATCCTTACAACAACCATAGGTACAAATGGTCAGGCACGGAAGGAGCATTTATAGAGCAGTGGTGGAAACATGTTCTTGTCTTCTCCCACCAGGATACCAGGGTCTCATCCTTTGAAAGTGTAAGCTATCTTCAGTTAAGCCACTTGAACCACAGGAAGTGCTACTTTCTCCACTGAGAAGGAATGGGACTTGGCTATAGTTAAAGCTCCAAGTAGGGCAGTTAAAATGATAAAGATTTCCATGGCTAAAGTGGTAGGATTCAAACTGAGCTTTGATGGCCTAGCTTTCAAACAGCAGGAACAGCTGTAGAAAGCAAATCGAAATTACAGGAGTCTTGTTGAACTGCAAATAAGCAGGCTCCCTGGGAACAGAAGAGAGAAAGCCAGATAAGGCAAGGCACAAAATTGAGTGAGCTACCTTGTTATTATAATAAGAAATAGAAGAAGATTGTGCCAGGTAATTTGACCTCATGCAATGCATTTCCATCTCCCATCTCTGGGCCTTGGTTTCACTATAAGTAAAATGATAATAACACTTCCCTTGTGTAGAATTATTATCAGAGAGGAATGAAAGTTTGCATTAAAAACCTTCAAAAGTGGTACTATTTTACCATGCTAATGAAAATGCTTAATCCTTATGTTTTGCTTCTATTAATCTCCTTCCCAAATAGGTAGCATTTTTTTTTTCATTTTTGTGTAGTACTATTCACAACAAAGCTAAAATGAACTTTATACAAAACACACACACACATATATCCATCTCTTTGTAATCCTATCTGGAATCTCTGTAAATGTCTGTTCCACCTAAACCAGAAAGGAGAAAAAGGTCTATGATGCCAAAGAAGGCATGGAATTTTCATTGATTATAGAACAATAGTATGTAGTCATCAATCTACTCACATCTGAACCCAGGGTCAAGATACCTACAACAGACCTATACCAATAGTTCAGTGAAGCACACTCAGAAATCTGAGAAGATTAAAACATCATTTCTCTAAAGAAGTCTGTCCTGAATTGTCACTGTCCCACAATCATTCACTACTCATATTAATATTTCTTCATATTTTCATAAATGCATAATTGTTCTTTCATGTGCTTATTAATTTAGTGCTTAATATCTACCTCCTTGTCCCATTAATGTGTAAATCTTATTTTGTTTTGTTTTTTGTTTTGTTTTTATTTTTATTAGATATTTTCTTCATTTACATTTCAAATGCTATTCCAAAAGTCCTCTATACCCTCCCCCCACCCTGCTCCCCTACTCACTCACTCCCACTTCTTGGCCCTGGCATTCCCCTGTACTGGGGCATATTTAAAAGTAGGTATCATATTCGTTGAATGAATAAATGGATTAAGTTTTTAAATTAAAAATCAAGTCATTAACAAGGACACTGTCTATATTAACTTATTTCACAAAGTGATAGTTTGTAGTAGGCTTATCCATTTACTAGAAAATAGTACAGATCAATCAATATTTAGAGAAAGTATACAATTTCAATGAGTGCTAATTTTTTCATTGTAGGTATAACCACTGATCATTCAGACTAGGTATTGAGTTCATATTTTTCCAAACTTTCTGCAAAATAGAAATCACCTAAAGATAATTTTTCAGACAACTGACTAAATCAATCCCCAGATAAGGAATCTTAAAATATAAATAATATATTTTAAGGAATATATATATATATATATATATATATATATATATATATATATATATATATTCTATATGAAAATATTAGAATATATATTTTCTAAGATACATGTATGGCATATATATATGCATATATAATATTTAGGCCTCATATATAATATATATTCTCACCTTGGGGGTACATTAGGTGCTTAAAGATTTTGTTTGAGAATCACCTGGAGCAACTGAAAACCTTCCAAAGAACTAGCATGCACAGCAGACTAACAGAATGAGTCTCTGTCAGAGTGCATATATATTATTAAAGAAAATTCTATCCCACTACAGTATAACAGATGTTATTCTTGGACCAGAAATTGCCAAACTTTGTATCCAAAACACCAGATAATATTTTCATGTCTATAGGACATCTGTCAATATAACAAAGCAACAACATATATTGAAACTTAGTTGATATTGTTGTATTCCAGTAAAATTTATTTGTAAAATTAAACATCAGCTTGTAATTAATTCACAGACTACATATTTCTTATCATTGATCTAAACCACTTTAAGCTTATTTCACATATCTGTGATATTTTATTTGGGGGATTTTTTTTTTATAAGACAGGGTCTCAATATGTAGCTCTTTTCTAACTTGAAACTCACTATATAGATCAGACTGGCTTCAGACTTGGAATTCCCCTGCTTCTGCCTCCAAATGCTGGAAATAAAGTCATATTCTTCTATGCCTTGCCATAGTGATAATTTCTTTTTCTTTTTCTAATAAATTTATTTTTAGTTACATATATTTACATTTTCGCCCCTTTCATCTTTCCATTTGTTCTCATGTGCCCTTCCCACCCTCTCCCAAATTTGTGGCCTTTTTTTCCTTTAAAAATATATGTATGTATATTTGTTTGTATATATATATGTGTGTGTGTGTATGCATATATTTGTGTGTATATGTATGTATATACACACATATGAATGTTAAATACAACCTGCTAAGTCTACTTAGTATTGCTTGTATGTATATGTTTATTCTTGATTCTGAGTAACTACAATGTTAAAAAAACTTTTAGGAAACATTAAAAATACATAAAACTATTCATTGATTATATCTTGAAATTTATGCTAGAAAGCTAATCTGAGACTCACCTTCATCTTCAGAGTGCACTCAGGTCAAACAATCTTTCACTGTAAAGCCTAATATTCATACTCTGTCAAAAGAAATATCTATTTTATTCCAAATCTCACTGAATGTTCATTTTATCTATATGCTTAAATCCAAATTTAAATAACCTCAGGACTTTGATTCCTTTTAATCTCTATAAATGAAAAATTACCCTTACATTTTTATTCCTCATATCAATAGGTCAGAGATTCAGACAGATATCCTTCTACTCTCCATTGCCTTTTGCAAAGTATCTGTCTCTCACTTCAGAACTCTCAACTCCTTTGCAGAATAATCTACCAAATTATTATTTCCCTCACATTTATCTCTTACTGGATAATTTCATCACTAGTCTACCATTATTATCCTTAGCTGATCTTAGTCACTTCAGTATCCATATCTTAGATAATTCCTACAAAAGCATGATTCTGATTTCAACTCAAATGTATTGTCATGAATTTCACCTAAGTGACATGTGCCTATATTTGTTCCTTAAATATGGTAATGGCATAAATTTTTACTACCAAAATTCAAGATTATCTAGCACTTTCTCTTGTAATTATTCCCTCTGGTGTCCTAAAATGTATAGCTCTACAATAATACTGACATAAGGAGTCCATTGACCACCCTCTAATCATTGTCTCTTTCCTTACATTTTTTATTGTATTACCACTTCATCATAATGCCTACAGATAAAAACTTTCAAATTTGCTTTCTATATTTACAATCCCTAATTGTTTTTTTTTTTATTTCATTCACGTAAGTTTTGATTTCCATATAGTCATCTTGCCAAGTCCAACAGTCAAGTTTTATTTCTCACCTTACTCAAATTCTTGTCATATATTTAAAAATTTTCACCAACTGATGCTTTCTGAGTCCTTCTTAGTTATGTATTGGATGGTATGACTTTGTTCTAGTCCCTCAAATGGAGCCAGTAGGGGGTGGGAGTTCCCAAGTGTCAAAGATTACTATAACACAAGGTTTGTTTGTATGAATATATACATATATATATATATATATATATATATATATATATATATATACAAACATACAAACACACACACACACACACATATATATATATATATATATATATATATATATATATATATATCTTCATGTTCCTTCATTGGGAATATTCTCTCTGCCAAGGTTAATGACTCCTTGATAACCAGAGACAGTTAGAGTCCAGGATATTTGGGAGTGGTTATCTCAGCAAAATGATAAATGGTGAGACTTTCAGGAGAGCACTTAAGTCTGTGGGAAAGCCTGGTCTACAAAGTGAGTTCCAGGACAGCCAGGGGCTATACAAAGAAACCCTGTCTCGTAAAACAAACAAACAAACAAACAAACAAACAAAGAATTCTGAAAACATGAGTTCAAAAATATTTAATTTCCTAGCTCTGTAAAATGTAAGGATGCAATATGAATTTTATAAGGAGCTTCACAGATCTGAAAGAACAGGCAGCGGCACTACAAGCCAGCTTGTCAGAAAGATACTAAGGGAGGAGATAAGGAGATTTAGGGAATGGTGATCGCAAGGCAAGACCACACTCAGCTAGGGCTTTTTTTTTTTTTTAAAAGATTTATTTTATTTTATTATATGTAAGTACACTGTAGCTGTCCTCAGACACTCCAGAAGAGGGAGCCAGATCTCATTACAGATGGTTGTGAGCCACCATGTGGTTGCTGGGATTTGAACTTATCACCTTCGGAAGAGCAGTCGGGTGCTCCTACCCGCTGAGCCATCTCACCAGCCCCCAGCTAGGGCTTTTTTTTTTTTTTTTTTTTTTTTTTTCTGTGCTTACAAAGGCAGGCAGATTCCAGAGTCCAACATTAGTCTGGGACAGAAGATAATTTGGTCCAGGCCCAGGAGTGTTAGGAATGGTAATTTTATAGTGGGGTCCCACCCAGGAAGTTTATTGTTTGTGCATAACAAAGGTAGGCAGATCTTACAGTGTTAATTGTAAGCCCTTCGGATGCTAGCTGGGTTCCTGACTGGGAGGCTGCAGCTGTATAAGAGTGAAAGGTCAAGAAGAGGAACATGGAGGCAAAGACAAATGCTGTTCAAAGCCCCAAGGTTTAATACTTAGAGTCTTAGCTTATAAGAGGGTTTGCCCATCCACCCCGCCAGTCCGTTCCTGGGCACCTGGCTCCATCCTGAAGACCTTGTGCGGAGATGTGTTGTCCCCAGAAGGTCTGGGCAGGCAGCAGGATCTTGGAGAAGGACAGTGGTAGTTGCATAACAATAGAAGCCAGCCTAGCTGGAGAGTGGCCTTCCCAGTGGTGACAAGGTCAGCCTCAGCCTGAAGCAGGCTGGGGGGGGGGCGGGACAGGGGGGGTACAGTTAATAAATGTGATTTCTTTCTCTTTCTAAGAATCTAGGAGCTGGGGCAATGGGATGCTGATTCTTGGAATAATCCAAAGGGAGCCTGGGGTAATGACTGAATTGATATATAAATAAAAGGCTGGGCTTTTGATCTGCAAGAGAAGAACTATCCAGAGTGTGTTTTTGGAATTGCAAAAGAAAACTATCTCAAGAAAAGAGGAATCTGAAAAGCTATTTTGAGCAGAACATAAGCCCTCAGCTTGTAACCCAAAATTTGAGTTCAAGTGATTTGATTGCTGCTCCCAGACACCCCTTACTCATAACCCCTCTGGTCCTTGGCAAACTGATTTCTTTACTATATTTATTTATTCTGGTTAATCCTTCCCCATTCTACACCTTCATTTCCCCAGCCCACATGTTTCTTTCCACTCACAAAATTCTCCTTCTTTCCTCACTTGTCGCCTGTATTTTATAATACCCACTCACTTATGGTAATCTCTTACAGAGCATTCCTTACTTGCTAGCTACACATTTAGTATTTGTCCTTATAGGTCTTGGTTACCTCACTTAATGTAATTATTTCTCATAACTGCATCCATTTGTGGTTTTTTCCAAATTTCATTAGTTCTCTACATCTTCATAATATTCTATTTTGCATATATACCACATCTAGGCTCTCTCTATTTCCTATTGTAAGACCCTGACTCTTGGTCAGTGGTATTTACTTCAAGATGCCCCAGTGTGAGACACCAAGACAAAGATTGATGCAAAAGCAAGAGGTTTACTTTCCAGTGCATCAGGGTCAACCCTCATCAGTCCCTCAAGGCATTTGATGAGAAAGCAACCCTGAATGACTATTACAAGCAGTTTTTATTCTTTTTAGAGGCACCGGTTACATCAGCAAGGTTATACTTCAAACTTACTGGCTAAGTATGTTGAACTTTAAATACAACAAAAATTTGAATTCTACCTGGGGCTTTCAAGAGGGCCACGTGACTCTCAGTACATTCTGAGATTTTTTTACTCAAGAAAGTTCCTGTGGGTGGAGAATGGAGCTTGGCCTAGCTTTGACACCAGGCAGGAGTGGGGAATCTCTAAAGAGGGTATGGGACTGGAAAAAGCACTTAGATTCCCTAATTTTCTCCCCTTTTCTTGGTTCTCTGAAGTCTAACTTCTTGAGTTCTTTGTATATATTGCATATTAGCCCTCTATCAGATATAGGATTGGCGAAGATCTTTTCCCAATCTGTTCATTGCCATTTTGTCCAAATCCTGGTGCTATTGAGAATGCTGAGAAGTATTTGCTGATGGAAGCCTCATATCACTGTCTCCTGATAGGCTCTGCCAGAGCCTGATAAATACAGAGGTGGATATGTATAGCCAACTATTGCACTGATCACAGGGTCATGGATGGAGGAGTTAGAGAGTGGACTGAAAGAGCTGAGAGAATTTGCAGCCCCATGGTGGGAGGAGGCAACAGTGTAAATGGTCCAGACACCCCAGAGCTCCAGAGTTCTGGACCACCAACCAAAGAGCACACATGGAGGGACTCATGGCTCTGGCCATATAAGTGGCAGAAGATGGCCTTGTTGGACATTTGGATAGCATAGGAGGAGAGGCCCTTGGGCCCGAGGGTGTTTGATGCCCCAGTGTAGGGGTGGAGGGGAATGCCAGGGGGAGGGGAGCAAGATTGGAGTGGGTGGGTAGGTGGGGTAACACTCTTATAGAGGCAGGTGGAGGGGGATGGGAGTTTCTGAAGGGGGGATCTGGATAGAGGAAAACATTTGAAATGCATATAAAGAAAACATATAACTTTAAAAAAAAAGAAATAAAAAAGAAAACATCTCCATGATATTAAATTGTAGAAAAACCTGTAGGGCATTTTTTAATTTAGTGATTGACAGGAAAGTGCCCAGCCCATTCCATCCTTGGGCTAGTGGTCTTGGGTTCTATAAGAAAGCAGGCTGAGGAAACCACAAGGAGCATGGCAGTAAGCAACACCCCTCCATGGCCTGTGCATCAATTCCTGCCTCCAAGTTCCTGCCCTGTTTGAGTTCCTGTCTTGACCTCTTTCAATGATGGACTATAATGTGGAAGGGTAAGCCCCTGGTGACTTGTCCAAGTTCCAGTGAACAACCCCATACCCATCCATATATGGCAGAACTGGTGAAAAAGAAGAGAGTGTGAAGTTGGAATGGGGGTGTTGGGAAGTCTAGGAGGGGGTGGGAGGAGGTGTTAATATCACAGAATGGACAAAAATATATTATGTCAACCTATGAAATTCTCAAAGAATAAATTAAAATACAATAGAAGGAGATTTTAAAAAAATAGGCCACAATTCCTGGTGGCTGACTTGGAAAGCTTACATTCAAGCCATAAGATCCTTCTCAGCCTGAAAAGTTACTTTGAGGGTGTTAAGATCCAGGATCAAGGGAGTTGGGGCCCCATGCAGGATCTTAAAAGGGGTAGGGTTAAAATGGTAAGGGATGTTCTGGGCTCAGAACAGGGCCAGGAGAATGAGTACCACCCAGTCAGCACTAGTCTCCAAGGACAATTTAGTTAAGTTCTCTTTCAGGGTTCTGTTCATTTCCCCTAACTGCCCTGATCTCTGAGCATAGTTGTTACACACAGCCAAGTGAAGTGGCTTGACAAGTTGAAAAGCTTGGAAGTGCACATAAGACACAGAGTTTCAAAAGAAACTCATTCTCCTTGGAAGGCATTCTCACAGCCCATATATCCCTGAGTTAGTCTGGTGTATGGATTCACATGTGCTCTCATTTAGTAGGATTATATTATAGTGCATTCATAGATTGAATCCTGTCATAAGTAAGCCTTCCGGCGTTCCAACGGTCCTAGAGAATCCTTTATTACAGTGGGAATTCAGTAATCTAGAGAGGAGAAACTATTTAGCATTACAAAGAATGGAGTCAAAGTAGCTCAGGGTTGGTCTGTAAGATATTTACTAGGGACAGTAGCCAGTCTTTCCCAGACAAGGGACCATGAAAAGTTAGAATTTCCCACTGAGAAAGGAATCTGCTCTACAGCCAGGTATAGCAGGCTACATTGCATATTAGAAGCAAGTTGTTGAATTCTTCTGACAAATGGAGATTCCCCACAGATTCTTAAAAGCACAGCCAAGTTACCTTCATATGCAAGAATTTACCTAGGCCTAGGAAATAGGGGAGCTGTGGTAATACATTATTCATGAGAAGGTCTGTTAGAGCAGAACCTCCTGGTACTAGCTTTCACAAGGCTCAAAGGAGTAGCACAAATTGTGACTAGGGTGTGAAATCCTTACTTGTCATTAGCTGATCCTAGGCAGAGCTACTCTATCTTTACTGTAAATATTACCTGGTTCCTGTAAGTCCTTTTGAAGCCATTTCTTTGTTTTGTGTCAGGTAACTTCAATGTGCTTTACCTACTATGCCATCCTACCCCTTTGTTTTCTGTATCATATAAGACTGGTGTTCACTTTGTGAAAATATATTCAGATTCTACACACCCTCTCATTTGGTCTCTGTCACCCACATTCGACTCCTTTGCCCACTTTCCTCCAGAGAACCCGATCCATGCAGATAGGGGACCAAAAGGGTCTGCGGCAGATAGTATGCACAATGGAGCTTCTAATTAGACCCCAATATCTCTGCTAATCCTTGATTTACCTTAGAGACAAAAGCATGACTGTTATCTGATCTAATTACCTTGGTTCTACGAACCTCAGGGAATTTTTTTTCCTAATATCTTTTTTTTTGCTACCATGGTAGCTATTTCCTGCGTAGTGGGGAAAGCTCCATCCAATCTAGAGAAAGTATCTACAAACACTAGAAGGTATTTGTAACCATATTTTCCTATCATATCTTCTGTATAATCAACCTATCAATATACTCCAGGCCATTTTCCCCTTGGTCTTTTGCTCTGTTTACTTGTAGCCATAAAAGCACTCACTTGCCTCAAGTGACAAGAAAGTGGCCCCAAATGGCTATTACAGGCAGTTTTTATACTTTTTAGGAGCACAGGTTATATCAGCAAGGTTCAAACTTACTGGCTAAACATATTGACCTTTAAATTTATTGGCTAGCAAGCATGACACACATTTGAATTCTACCTGGGACATACAGAGAATTTTTTACTCAAGAATGTTCCTGTGGGTGGAAAATGGAACTTGGCCTAGCCTTGACCTCAGGCAGAAGAGAAAAGCTGTAAGGAGGATGTTGGACTGGAAAAAGCCCTTAGGGTCCCTCACTATCTATTGTGGATATGTCTATAATGGATATAAATGTTCAAGTACATCTAGAATAAGGTACATGCTTTGGGTGTATATGAAGAGTCCTTTGAGTATATTCTTGAATGGAATGCTGAATTTTTTATTCATATATATGGAGTGTGTGTGGAGGACTTCCAGACTGATTTCCAAAGTAACAATACTAGCTTACATTTTCACTGACAATGTACAGAGTCTCACTCTTTCACCATATCCACCACAACAGCATTTGTTATTATTCATATTCTTGGTGTTAGGCATTCTGACTTAGATGAGATGCAGTCTTAAAATAAATGTAACTTATATTTTCCTAATGGATAAGGATTGTAAATGTTCTTTAAACTATTTATTAAATATTCATATTTCTTTCTTTCTTTTTTTATAAAACTAATTTGATACTGATCTTTTTAGTTCTATAGTCTGCTTGACTGTTGAGGAATTGACAGTTGCCTTCTGAATGAATTCCAGAGCCTCTCTATAGCTAATGTGTAAACCAATGTATGACAATGTAAACATGGCTAACAATTCACATCAGAGTAATAGTAGGCCCAAAGTGGTTAGTGTATTTCTTGTAGTAACTAAACTGACTTAGCAGCAAATTGCCTTTTAAATGCTTATGCATTTACACCAAGACAAAAGTAGTTTTGGATATTGTAGGGTGCAGGTAACAAACTTAATCAGAGAAGTATATTTTTAAATTAGCAGTAGTGAATGCAAAATATTCCTGGCAATCCAAGATCCAGAAAACAAGAAATGATGTGGGTTCAATCCCTAAGGAGTTACTTATGCCATCCCTTCTGCAAAAAGAGGGAATAGGAAGTATATAAGAGGCAGAAGACATGGTTAAGAGCTATGAAGTGCCATTTTCTAGATTGAATAAAACAATTGCAAGCATTAACTCTTTTTTTTTTCAACTTTTATTAGATATTTTCTTCATTTACATTTCAAGTGTTATCCAGAAAGTTCCCTATATCCTCCCCCCTCCCGGCCCTGCTACCCTACCCACCCGCTCCCACCCCCTGGCCCCGGCGTTCCCCTGTATTGGGGCATAAAAAGTCTGCATAACCAAGGGGCCTCTCTTCCCACTGATGGCCAACTNCATTTGCCTAGGAATTTCATATATTTATTGTTTTTAATAGCTGAGTAGTACTCCATTGTGTAAATATACCAAATTTTTTGTATCCATTCCTCTGTTGAGGGACATCTGGGTTCTTTCCAGTTTCTGGCTATTATGAATAAGGCTGCTATGAACATGGTGGAGCATGTGTCCTTGTTACCAGATGGAATATCTTCTGGATGCAAGCATTAACTCTTATCAACTATAGCTCATCTGCACTGAGCCTATACAAGAACAACTTTATCGACAGTGAGGAGAAGAATGGGTAGGGCTTTTGACCACTGAAGTATGTGTTATAGATAGATGATGGAGAGGCACTCCCTTTTATTTGCTGAGCCTACCAGTTTCCAATGGAGAGCTCAAAGCCTCCATACTTATACAAGTCAAATAGGTATTAGGAATAAGAGTAAGAAGCTAGATATATGCTTCATGGTATGAGGGAGAAGGGGGAAAGAGAGAATAGACAGTAAAATGCTATAGATTTATGGATTTATTTGACTAATTAATCTTAGGAAAATTGAAAATGATATGGTATTATGAAAAGGGCATGATTTTGAAGCGATTGGATAATGGTGCAAATAGTCATTGGAAATGTAGAGATAATGTTAGTTGGTATTTATAGAAAGTTTTTAGTAGGAATTTACTATATATCAAAGAGCATCATAGAAAATAAACATATAAACACAAAGCTGAAATGACATATTCATGAAGGAGGAATGCAATTTCTATAAGGGAAACCATATTGAATTAATAAGATTATCTTGTATCCCAGATCTCTCAGAGACTAGTACACCCAGAAGACTGTGCAGGCCACAGAAACAACAGAGCTTCTTGGACAGGGTATCTTCAGGCCTTCATCCTAAGCCAGGAGGCAGAGCTGGGACCCAGATCTCTGAGCAACTTCCTGGCAAGAGGAGTATAGGCCTCCAGGGAGGGCTATGACTCTGGAACACATGTGAGAGTGCCATCCTGTATCCCAGGTCTCTCAGAGACCAGTCTACTCAGGAGAGCACTCGAGCCCCAAAAGTGACAGAGCCTCTTGGACAGGGTCCCTTTGGCATTTTATCTTCAGCCAGGAGGCAGATCTGAGTTCCAGAACTCTGGGAACCTTTCCTATAAGAGGAGAGCTTGCTGCAGAGAGTGCTCTAAACACTGGGACTCAAGAGAGAGTTGGACTCCCTGGAGTACTGAGAGAAGCTAACAGAATCACAAGAAGAACAAGCTCTAGACAGAGACAGCTAGAACATATAACACCAGAGAATACCAGATGGTGAAAGACAAATGTAAGAATCATACTAACAGAAAACAAGACTACTCGGCATCATCAGAAACCAGTACTCTTAACACAGAGAATGCTGGATGCCCCAATACAACCAAAAAGCAAGTTTCAGATTTAAAATCCTATCTCAAGAAGCTGCTAGATGATTTTAAGAAAGACATTAATAACTCACATAAAGAAATACAGAAGAACACTGCTAAAAAGGTAGAAGTCCTTAAAGAGGAAGCCAAAAATTCCTTAATGAATTACAGGAAAACAAAACTAAACAGGAGATGGAATTGAACAAAACCATCCAAGATCTGAAAATGAAAGTAGAAACAATAAAGAAAACCCAAAGGGAGACTACTCTGGAGATAGAGATCCTAGAAAAGAAATTGGGAACCATAGATGTGAGCATCATCAACAGAATACAAGAGATGCAAGAGAGAATCTCAGGTGCAGAAGATTCCATAGGGAACATGGACACAACAATCAAAGAAAATACAAAATGCAAAAAGATCCTAACTCAAAACATCCAGGAAATCCAGGACACAATGAAAAGACCAAAACTAAGGGTAGTAGGTATAGATGACAATGAAGATTTTCAACTTAAAGGGTCAGTAAATATCTTCAACAAAATTATAAAAGAAAACTTCCCTAACCTAATGAAGTGGTACCCATGAACATATAAGAAGCCTATAGAACTCCAAATTGACTGGACCAGAAAAGAAATTCCTTCCAATACATAATGATCAGAACAACAAATGCACTAAGTAAAGATAGAATATTAAAAGCAGTAGGGAAAAAGGTCAAGTAAACATAAAGGCATGCGACACGCCTCCCTCGGCCAGCAAGAAAGTCACGCCACCACCGGGGTCTTCTCAGTCAGCTTTATTCTGGAGCACCTTGATAGTACATTCCCAGGACCCTGGACAGCAGCAGAGGTGCAGCTTATATACTCTCCCAGGGAAGAGGGAGGGTATCCTAGTGGTTGCGGATTGGTGCACCAAGCTACACCTCATTAGAGCATGGCCTCTTCATTGCTGCCACAAGCTGTGCCTCATTTGCATATTGCCCTTCGGGAGGGGCTATCATTTGAGGAGAGCCTGAAGAGAGCTGCGCATGCACACTAGGCTCTCTTCCCTGACAGCTGGCCGGTCCCCTGCCATCTTGTAATCGTGGAGAGCCGGAGGCTTCTCGGAGCCCAGGGCTTCATGGAGCCGGAGTCTTCATGGAGCCTCAGCTGTCTACAGGGCCGAGGCTTCACTGAGACGTGGCTGCCTAAGGAGCCGCAGTTTCACGGAGCCGCGGCTGCCTACAGAGCTGAGGCTGCCTACAGAGCCGAGGCTTCACAGAACCTTGGCTGCACGGAGCCGTGGCTGCCTACAAAGGCAGACATATGAGAATTATACCAGACTTCTCACCAGAGACTATGAAAGCCAGACAATCCTGGACTGATGTTATGCAGGCCCTAAGAGAACACAAATGCCATCCAAGGCAACAATACCCAGCAAAACTCTCAATTACCATAGATGGAAAAAACAAAGTATTCCATGACAAAACCAAACTCACACAATATATTTCCATGAATCAAGCCATTCAAAGGATAAAGTTTTCTTTTGAAAACTCCAACACAAGGAGGGAAAAAGCAAGAAAGAAATCCTACAACAAATCTAAAAGAAGATAGCCACAAGTGCAGAATTCCAACTCTAACAACAAAGATAACAGGAAGCAACAATTATGTTTTCTTAATATCTCTTAATATCAATGGACTCAATTTCCCAATAAAAAGACATAGACTCACATACTGGCTGCATAAACAGGATCCAAGATTTTGCTGCATACAAGAAAACCACCCCAGGAACAAAGACGAAACTACCTCAGAGTAAAAGGCTGGAAAACCATTTTCCATGCAAATGGTCTGTACAGCCAAGCTGGAGTAGCCATTCAAATATGGAATAAAACCAATTTTCAACCCAAAGATATCAAAAAAGACAAGAAGGGGCAATTCATACACATCAAAGTTAAAATATTCCAAGATGAACTCTCAATTCTGAATATCTATACTCCAAATGCAAGGGCATCCACATTCATTAAAGACACTAGAGTAAAGCTCAAAGCATACATTGAACCTCACACAATAATATTGGGAGATTTCAACACCCCACTCTCATCAACGAACAGATCATGGAAACAGAAACTAAAAAGAGACACAGTGAAACTAACAGAGGTTATGAAACAAATAGATTTAACAAATATGTAAAGAATGTTTTATCAAAAAAAAAGGATATAACTTCTTTTCAACACCTCATGGTATCTTCTCTAAAACTGATCATATAATTGGTCACAAAACAGGCCTCAAGAGATACAAAAATATTGAAATTATACAATGCATTCTATCAGATCACCACAGACAAAGGCTGATCTTCAATAACAACGTACATAATAGAAAGAGAACATTCATGTGGAAACTGAACAACACTCTACTCAATGATAACTTGGTCAAGGAAGAAAGAAAGAAAGAAAGAAAGAAAGAAAGAAAGAAAGAAAGAAAGAAAGAAAGAAAGAAAGAAAGAAATTAAAGACTTTTTAGAGTTTAATGACAATGAAGCCACAGCATACCCAAAATTATGGGATACAATGAACAGTCCTCAGAGGAAAATTCAGCTCTGAGTGTCATCAAAAGTAAACTGGAGAAAGCATACACTAGCAGCTTGACAGCAAAAGTAAAAGCTCTAGAACAAAAGGAAGCAAAATCACCCAAGAGGAGTAGATGGCAGGAAATAACCAAACTCGGGGCTGAAAACAACCAAGTATACACAAAAAGAACTATACAAGGAATCAAAAAAAACAGGAGCTAGGGGTTTTGTTTTTGTTTTTGCTTTTGTTTTGTCAGAAAATCAAGCAGATAGATAAACCCTTAGCCAAACTAAATAGTGGGCACATGGACAGTATCCTAATTAACAAAATCAGAAATGAAAAGGGAGACATAACAACAGATCCTGAGGAAATTCAAAACATCATCAGATCCTTCTACAAAAGCCTATGATCAAAAAAACTGGAAAACAAAAGCCTATGATCAACAAAACTTGAAATGGACAATTTTCTAGACAGATACCAATTACCAAAATTAAATGAGGATCAGATTAATGATCTAAACAGTCCCATATCCCCTAAAGAAACAGAAGCATTCATTAATAGTATCCCAACCACAACAAAAACAAAAAGCCCAGGACCAAATGGGTTTAGTGCAGAGTTCTATCAGACCTTCAAAGAAGACTTAATTCCAATTCTCCTCAAATTATTCCACAAAATAGAAACAGAAGGTACTCTATACAACTCATTCTATGAAGCAAGAATTACTCTGATACCTAAACCATATAAAGATACAACAAAGAAAGAGAACTTCAGACCAATTTCCCTTATAAATATCAATGGAAAAATAATCAGTAAAATTCTCACAAACCGAATCCAAGAACACATCAAAATGATCATCCATCATGATCAAGTAGGGTTCATCTCAGGGTGCAGGGATGGTTTAATGTATGGAAATCCATCAATATAATCCACTGTATAAACAAACTCAAAGACAAAAAAAATTATCTCTTAGGATGCATAGAAACCATTTGACAAAATCCAATACCCATTCATGATAAAAGATTGGAAATATCATGATTTCAAAGCACATACCTAAACATAATAAAAGTAATATACAGCAAACCAATAGCCAACATCAAACTAAATGGGGAGAAACTCGAAGCAATCCCACTAAAATCAATGACTAGACAAGGCACTCCACTCTCTCCCTACCTATTTAATATAGTACTTGAAGTCCTAGCAATAGCAATTAGACAACAAAAGGAGATCAAGGGGATACAAATTGGAAAGGAAGAAGTCAAAATATAACTATTTGCAGATGATATGACAGTGTATATATAATTGACCCTAAAAATTGAACCAGAGAACTCTTAAACATAATAAACAGTTTCAGTGAAGTAGCTGGATATAAAATTTACTCCAACAAATCAGTGGCCTTTATCTACACAAAGGATAAAGAGGCTGAGAAAGAAATTAGGGAAACAACACCTTTCACAATAGTCATAAATAACATAAAATACCTTGGTGTGATTCTAAGGAAGTGGAAGATATGTATGACAAGAATTTCAAGTCTCTGAAGAAAAATCACAGAAGATCTCAGAAGATGGAAAGAACACCCATGCTCATGGATTGGCAGGATTAGTATAGTAAAAATGGCTATGTTGCTGAAAGCAATCTACAAATTCAAGCCAACCCCATCAAAATTCCAACTCAATTATTCACAGAGCTAGAAAGGTTAATTGGCAAATTCATCTTCAATAACAAAAGAACCTGGGATGGCAAAAACTATTCTTAACAATAAGAGAACCTGTGGTGGAATCACCATGCCTGACCTCAAGTTTTACTACAGAAAAATTGTGATAAAAACTTCATGGTACTGGTATGGTGACAGATAGGTAAATCAATAGAATAGAATTGAATAGCCAGAAATGAACCCATTCACCTATGGTCATTTGATATTTGACAAAGGAGCTAAAATCATCCAGTGGAAAAAATACACCATTTTTAACAATTGATGCTGGCTCAACTGGCTGTTATCATTTAGAAGAATTTGAATTGATCCATTCTTGTCTCCTTATACAAAACTCAAGTCTAGGTGGATCAAAGAACTCAACATAAAACCAGAGACACTGAAATTTATAGAGGAGAAAGTATGGCTAAGAATGGAAGATATGGGCACAGGGAAAAAATTCCTGAACAATACAGCAGTGGCTGGTGTTGTAAGATTGAGAATTGACAAATGGGACCTCATAAAATTACAAAGCTTCTTTAAGGCAAAAGACACTGTCAATAAGACAAAAAAGACCACCAAAAGATTGTGAAAAGATCTTTACCAATCCTAAATCCTATAGGGGACTAATATCCAATATATACAAAGAATTCAAAAAGCTGGACTCCAGAAAACCAAATGTGCCCATTAAAAATGTGGTATAAAGCTAAACAACGAATTCTCAACTGAGGAATATCGAAGGCCTGAGAAGCACCTGAAAAAATGTTTAACATCCTTAATCATCAGGAAAATGCAAATCAAAACCACCCTGAGATTCCACCTCACACCAGTCAAAATGGCTAAAATAAAAAATTCAGGTGACAGCAGATGCTGGCCAGGATGTGGAGAAAGAAGAACACTCCTCCATTGCTGATGAGATTGCAAGCTGGTACAACCTCTCTGGAAATCAGTTTGGTGGTGCTTCAGAAAATTGGACATAGTTCTACCAGAACATCCAGTGATACCACTCCTGGACATATACCCAGAAGATGCTCTACCATGTTATAAGGACACATGCTCCAATATGTTCGTAGCATCATTATTTATAATAGCAAGAACCTGGAAAGAACCCAGATGTCCCTCCATAGAGGAATGGTTACAGAAAATGTGGTACATTTACACAATGGAGTACTACTAAGCTATTAAAAACAATGAAATTTTGAAATTCTTAAGCTAGTGTATGGATCTGGAGGACATCACCTGAGTCAGTTAACCCAATCACAAAAGAACTCACATGATATGTACTCACTGATAAATGAATATTATCCCAGAAGCTCAGAATCCTCTTTAGAAGAGGGAACAACATTATCATGGAAGGAGTTACAGAGACGAAGTTTGTAGCAGAGCCTGAAGGACCGACCATCCAGAAAATACCCCACTTGGGGATCCATCCCATAAACAACCACTAAACTGAGACACTAGGCAGATGTTAACAAGAGCTGCCTGACAGGAGTCTGGTACAGCTGTCTCCTGGGTGGCTCTGCCAGTGCCTGGCAAATACAGAAGTGGATGCTCACAGGCACCCATAGGATGAAGCACAAGTTCCCCAATGAAGGTGCTAGAGAAAGTACCCAGTCATCTGAAGGGGTCTGAAGCCCCATAGGAGGAACATCAATATGAACTAACCAGAACCTCCAGAGCTCCTTGAAACTATACAACCAATAAAAGAAAACACATGGTGGAACTTGTGACTCTAGCTGTATATGTAGCAGAGGATGGCCTAGTCAGTCATTAATGGGAGGAGAGGCCCTTGGTCCTATGAAGGCTCTGTGTCTCAGTATAGGGGAATGACAGGACCAGGAATGGTAGTACGTAGGTTGGGGAGCAGGGGATGGGGTAGATAGGGGATTTTCAGAGGGGAAACTAGTAAATGGGATAACATTTGAAATGTAAATAAAGAAAATATCTAATTAAAACAGAAAAATTATAAATTGAATTAGAAGTTTACAACAGAGAATGGACAGGGAAGCAGGGAGGGGGAGGGGGGAGGAGACTTTCAGAATAACATTTGAAATGTAAATTAAGAAAATATCTAATAAAAAATTTGGAAAAAAAATAAGGGTGTACCTGTCACATTTTATATAATAATCGGAAGCAGGCCATTTCAAGATGATCACCTGCTAGTTATAAGCTTGTCCCATTATGGCTCCTGACATTTTAATTAATTAATTCTTTTGGTTTTACATTTTACAGCATTTTTCCATTTTGGTCAAATTATTTCCCCTTCCAACTTTCCTCTCTATAACTCTTAAAACACATGCGTGCGCACGTGCGCATGCACACACACACAAACACACACACTTACAAATACACATACACACAAACACAAAACAAATGACAACAACAACAACAACAACAAGAAAACATGTACACAAAAACCAAACCAAACCAAACCAGAGAATCCATGGAGGCAATTTTGTGTTGGTCAATTATTTCTAGATATAGTGTCACCTGACTGAAGAATGTAATTTTCCCTTTCCAAGGATATATCAGTTATAAATAGCTTTTAGTATAGGGACAAAATTTTGTGTCCACTTTACCTTTTCAGTTCTGTGATTTCATCTGGTTTGAAGTTCTGGAGTTTTGTTTTTTTTTTTTTTTTTTTACAGGCTATTACAGTCCCTTTAAGTTCATATGTGCACTAGATCATTTGGATCGGGATGACCTTGTTCCCTTGGAATTATTAAACACCCATGACTCTTACAATTGTTATGCCCTCCTCATGGACACAGATACCTGAACCTTGAAGTGAGGAGTGAGAGGCAGGTATCCTCTTTATGGCTGAGTACTTCAAAGACTCCCATTCTCTGCATCTTGTACAGTAGTGCATTTATCTATTAATTGCCATCTACTGC
>LR749502.1:2423260-2461499 GCA_902729485.2 Mus minutoides
TTTTCAGCATATCTTTTGGTAGAGATTTTCTGTGTGTTACATGTGTTCTAACAGCTCTTAAGCTTCATTTTTGACTCTTCCTTTTCACCTCACATCTAGGAAGGCTGATATAAACACAGTTGCTGATCATAAAGTAAAGATTTTACCTAAATTCTTTTAGTTCACTGTACACACAGTAGTTATTTTTCTAAAAGATCTCCTATGGCTCAAGAATAATATGACAAAAAGCAATAAATTAATATCAAATAATTATAAAATAATTTTAAAGTGTGGTTCCCTATAATATAGATTCCCTCTCTGTTAAAGGTAGTATTTTTTTTTTTCTTTTTCCCAGTGGAAGTAATAACAAGACATTCAATGACTAAATCACCCTACATGAGACTTAAATAGACAAAGTTTTGTTATTTCCTCTATTAATAATCTCCTTTCTCCAATAAGTTCAAGGAAAGAATAATCCATTGTAGATTATTGTATATGAGTGCTGGATTCAGTGACTTCAAAATTCTATATCAAATTCAACAGAAGTTACAGGCTGTATCTAGTACCTGGTATATACATTGAAGTCATGACATAATACTAAATGTATATGTTTTGACCATTTATCAGCTTCAATATATTTCTTGTCTCCTGCAAATGGATATACAGATTATGTCATGAGTTATCCCTGTGTTATATTCCTCTCCTGTCATTTTACATTCTTCATAGACAAGATCATAAGAATACCTTCACCTGTTCAGATGAATTAGTATGAAATTTCACTGAAAACCATGTCTGAGGAGATCCATCTGTCATATTTCTTCATGACATTTTAACCTTTTCACAAGAGATCAAAAAGGAGTGCTGGTCATTGTCACCTCTCATTGTTCAAGGCTCTTCTTTAAGATAATTTCTGAAGATTATTTGATAAACTAAGGACTACTTATATTTTGAGTGTGTTAAAAAATGTTTACCATTCTAGTATCATGACTTTTTATTATGAGATCAAATTGAATGTTTACTTATGATTCTCATGTCATCAACAAAACAAAGAAACTGTATCATTAAAATAAATTTTTCTGAGCCAATGAGTTATTAGTGATACTTATAAAACCATGGGTGAGGTTTATTTTATTTTATTTTTTATTAGATATTTTCTTATTTTACATTTCAAATGCTATCCCAAAAGTTCCCTATACCCTCCCACAGCCCTGCTCCCCTAAGCACCAACTCCCACTTCTTGGCCCTGGTGTTCTCCTGTTTTATGGCATATAAAGTTTCCAATACCAAGGGGCCTCTATTCCAGATTATGGCCAACTAGGCCATCTTCTGCTACATATGCAGCTAAAGACACAAGCTTAACATTATTCACTCTAATAATGGAATAAATCACTTAGGAAAATGACAAAGCTTCATTCAGATGAAAAAAAAGTATATAATGAATTTAGAGCAGAACAAATCCTCAATTTGGACATGTGTTCCTAGTCATTCTTTGGGTATACAAAATTTCAGAATTACTGGGAAAGAATGGTCCTTGTTGGCTCCTGTGAAGAAGTTTGTTTAGATTTTTTTTTTTTTTTGAAGATAAAATTTTTGGTTCTCTTTGAACTGAATGTAGCAGATAATAACATAAATTACATGCTTTTTTTTCCCCCAAAATCAGCAGCCTAGGCACATCAGGATGACATACTCTTTGAGGAAATGAGGAACCTCCACCCACTTCATCTCAAGGGAGCATCTACTTCTAGTGCAAAGTTGAATGCTATGGGCTCTGTTGGTGGGTGGCTCCTGCCTTCTATGCCTGTGCATCTTGCTACACCATAGCCAAGCTCCTAGTTAACCTCAAAGGCAGGAAAATGAAAATTTTTCTGGGTACTGGGATCTTACAATTTAAATGGCACCATCTCTATAAAGATCATTCAACTTTCTGTAATGCTTCTAAAGTGTTTTTTTATTTTTAATATTTATTTTTAACTTTGTGGATGTGTGGATGTGCATGAGTGTGGGTATTCCCAGAAGCTAGAAGGAGTGTCCTTGCTCCCATAAAGCCTGACATTGTAAACTCTTGTATTCTACGAGAAGAGTGTGTGTGTTTTCACTGCTCAGCCATCACTGTAGCTCCTACAATAAGTCTGAGAAGGAAGGCTTGTATAACCTGAGGATCCAGCAATACCTCTCCTGGGCATATATCCAGAAGATGTTCCAACTGGTAGTAAGAACACATGCTCCACTATGTTCATAGCAGCCTTTTTTATAATAGCCAGAAGCTGGAAAGAATCCAGATGTCTCTCAGCAGAGAAATGAATACAGAAAATGTGGTATATTTACACAATGGAGTACTACTCTGGTATTAAAAACAATGAATTTATGAAATTCTTGGGCAAATGGATGTATCTAGAGGATATCATCCTTAGTGAGGTAACCCAATCACAAAAGAAGTCACTAGATATGCATGTACTGATAAATGAATATTGGCACAGAATCTTATAATACCCAAGATACAATTTGAAAAACACAAGAAAATCAAGAAGGAAGCCCTGAGTGTGGATACTTCATTCCTCCTTACAATAGGGAACAGAAAACCCATGAAAGGACTTATAGAGACAAAGTTTGGAGCTAAGAAGAAAGGATTCAGTGACTACCCTACCCGGGGATCCTGCACTCTGTAGTTGATGTACAGGCTCTGCACTATCCAGGGTATATGTCACCCAGACTTTCAACTCTCCAGGGTAGCCTTCCTCACTATCTGGACTGACTTGAGTCAACTGGATGCCATTGGACAACACCTGAAGGGTCCAGAGGACCTTATCAAACCCTGTGAATCCTCCATGGAGACTGTAAGGCTCTCTGTTAATGTGCAGGTAGTACTCCTTCCCACCCTACGGTGAATCTCCATTTGGCGGTTCAGTTGGCTACCCTCCCAATCACTGCTCTAAAGTAGGGTTGCTTCTGGAGGTAACCTCCCAACTCACCAAAGACAAGAACCATGCCTGAAGCTTTCCTCTGCCTGTCTTTGACCTGCAGAGCAGTGATCCTGTAGCCCCAGAAGATAATGTCAACACTCAGCTGGTCTGACTGAAGCTGGAGCTTTTCCACTGCCCCTCCCACTGAGGGCAGCTCTATAAACAAGGGTCTGATGACCAAAAACATTGGGAACGTTTGGGGCGTGTAGCTTCTCCTTGCTGTTCAAACTTGACCCTGATCCCATTTGGAATGATCTAGATTTACTTTTAATTTAATGTAATGTATTTAGATTGATGCTTAATTTCCAATGAAACCATAAAAGGAGATTTCAAAAAGAAACAGTTGCAGAACAGTAAATTTCCAAACTTGCTCAAAAATGCCAGACACAGAATAAGTTCTCCCCCTGCCTTTCTCCACAGGTATGAGTGCATATTGTACATGTACACATATATGTATATATTCACATATATCGATTGTAATTGCTTAATATTCCTACTTAAAATAATTCTACATGTGCTAACACTAGCTTATAAGTTTACTACTTCATTTGATATATATATATGTATATATATATATATATATATATATATATATATATATATATATATATATATATATATAACTGATTTATGACAGAAATGCATTTTTCTTAAAGCTATTATCAAGTTTTCAGTGATGTTGTTCTTAGCAATGAGGACAATACCCAAAGTGATAACAATCGTTACACACTTATAATATGAACTTTTATATACACCTTAATATATCAAATTAGAGGACATATGCTGTTAATTACTACATTTGGAATGATCAATTCAAATTCAAAAAATGACAATTTGCTCAACCTCATTGGTTAAATGTATATTCATTATATTTATCTGACCACTCAAACAGTCTAGTTTTCTTGAAGTTGTCTGTGTTTTGTTTTTCTACTACTGTTTTTGAAATCCAGGATCTTGCAAATTTCCAGTAAAAAGCTCTAGTGCTGATTTCCATACACAGCCCTTCTCTAGGGTTTTTCTTAGATCCATTATTCATTGATTCAGTAAATATTAGTTGAGTACATACTCTGTTACTGAAATCATAATATTCCAGTGGTATTATAATATCTTTCATAATAAAATAAATATTTTCATGACTCAACACTCTTGTAGGGGAAATCAATTACTTCATAAAATACCACCAAATCATAATAATGAAAAAAAAATGAACACATTAAAATGAAAGAGTTTATAAAAAGAGGAAGATATTACATAGGTGGTTATTGAATAAGGCTTCTCTATGTGTGACAAAAGGAGAGAGAGCGATGAAAAAAGGAAATGAAATTATCCCAAGTATAGATAACAGAAAGTATCTAGTCCCAAAGTATGAACGTGATTGGCAAACTCAAGTAGGGGTAAAACATTAATATTCCTAAACCACAGTTGATAGATGGCAAAATAGTAGGCAACAAATTCAGATTTTGCACAGTTACTTGAAAATGTGCTTCTTATGTATTGATTTATTATTCCACATATGTATTATAGTATAGAATCCAGGCATACATTATTCAGTAATATTGATTCATAATAAGAAGTAAACTGGTGCTCTTATTTGAGCAGGCTTATTAATGAAATGGTTAAAACGTGTATATTCATTAAATTATAAGAGAAACACTTCAAATTTATTAAGACACTGAATATTGGAGCCTGAATGTGCATGTGATTGTTCCAGTGATGGTAGATTAGCAGTTTTGTTTGGGATTCAACATTTCCTTTTTTTTTTTTTTTTTTTTTTTGGTTTTTCGAGACAGGGTTTCTCCGAACATTTTCAGTAAAAAACCAAAACCAGGAATTTTTTCTGTGTAGCCTTTGTATGCCTTAGATTCTGAATTCCAGCTACAGAACTCCTCCTGCATTATAGCACAAAAATATATAAATGATGTACATCAACTAATGAGTATGGTTTATCCAAATGATATCATACTGAGAAGTTAGCGTGTTGGCACATTTGATAACCTACTTGCTGTACAAATATAAAGTTCATATTTCTAGAAATCACAAAAAAGCCCATATGTGATAATATCTGATAATATCTTCTGACACCAGTGCTTGGTGTCAGAAGAGCAGGATGATACCGATAGGTCAACAGGCATCCAATCTGAGCAAATCAGTGAGCTCAGGATGTAGTAAGATATTCTGTTTCTCTGTTTCTCTGATGTATTGAGCACATGCCACATGGTACCAAGACCAATAAAGAAGATAGTTTCAGGGTCACCATCTGATTATTTGTAAGAAGACCAAGTCATTGTATAAAGGTATTGTGGATTTTCTAGAATCTCTACTATATATGTGGGTAGTTCATTCTGAAACTTGCAGATAGCCAATTTTATTTTTACTATATTCTCCCCATAAGAAAATCTTATATGTTTACTGATTGTTCAGCTATTTCTTAGGTCACTAAGAACTCCACATCATTATAAGTTTTCTTCATTAGACCTTGATCAAGATATATATTTGTCTTTATACTCCTTCTACCAATTTGTGTCCTAGAATCAACTGAAAAATTATAACCTTGCATGCAAGTCCATTTTCTTCTTCTCCATAAATATATATACAAAGAGTAAAAGAAGCAAAAAGTAAATAGCATTCAAACACTTTCTATAGATCACAAAACTATCACTTCTCATATTAAAAAAACATTATTTAATCTAAAAGTATGTTAGTTAACATTTTAATGTATGGATAATAATTTAGCTTGAAACTAGTTTATGTATATTACTAGGGAGTGGACAATTATAGTGAAGGAAGGACGGAAGAAGGAAGGGAAGGAAGGAAGGAAAGAAAGAAAGAAAGAAAGAAAGAAAGAAAGAAAGAAAGAAAGAAAGAAAGGAAGGAAGGAAGGAAGGAAGGGAGGAAGAAAAAGAAAGGGAAAGGGAAAGGGAAAGGGAAAGGGAAAGGGGAAGGGAAAGGGGAAGGGGAAGGGGAAGGGAAAGGGAAAGGGAAAGGGAAAGGGAAAGGGGAAGGGAAAGGGGAAGGGGAAGGGGAAGGGAAAGGGAAAGGGAAAGGGAAAGGGAAAGGGGAAGGGAAAGAAAAAAGAAAGGGTAATATGATTGCATTAGAATTTTTTACTTCAACTCCAAAGAAGACCTATACAGGTTCAAGCCAAACAGTACCCTACCACTGATAATGGAAGTAGCCACGAAACCACACTCTTAACAGAAAAGGTATTTGCAATAGATACATGTTAGGAGATCAGAAATCAGATTTCATGGGCATGTCCAGAATACACATTCTAGTGTATTTGATTTGGTATTTTTTTGTTTTATTGATTTTCAATTTTGAAGTTAGTTTGTTCATTTTGATTTATTATTGTTTTACTTAAGTCTTATTTTTGAGACATAGAGAAAGAAAGAAAGAGAGAGAGAGAGAAAGAGAGAAGACGGGTATGTAAGGGATGACCTGGGAGGAGTTGGGGGAGAGCAAACAAGACAGTCAAAATATATTGTATGAAAAATTGCAATTACAAATCATTACATATTTTTACAGAACATTATAAAATTATACAATTTTTAAATCTTTTTTTTGTCTTTTGTTTTTCCCATTTTATTAGATAATTTCTTCATTTACATTTCAAATGCTATCCTGAAAGTCATCTATACCCCCCCCCGCTCCCCTACGCACCCACTCCCACTTCTTGGCCCTGGCATTCCCCTGTACTGGTGCATATAAAGTTTGCAAGACCAAGGGGCATCTCTTCCCAATGATGGACAACTAGGCCATCTTCTGTTACATATGCAGCTAGAGACAAGAGCTCTGGGGGTACTGGAGAGTTCATATTGTTGTTCAACCTATAGTGTTGGAGACCTCTTCAGCTCCTTGGGAACTTTCTCTAGCTCCTCTATTAGGAACTCTATGTTCCATCCAAAAGCTGACTGTGAGCATCCACTTGTGTGTTTGCCAGGCACTGGCATAGCCTCACACAGACAGCTATATCAGGGACCTTTCAGCAAAATCTTGCTGGCGTATGCAATAGTGTCTGCATTTGGTGGCTGATTTTGGTATGGATCCTGGGCTGCAGCAGTCACTGGTTGGTCCATCCTTTTGTCTTAGCTCCACACTTGATCTCTGAAACTCCTTCCATGTGTGTTTTATTCCAAATTCTAAGAAGGGTCAAAGTGTCCACATTTTGGGCTTCTTTCTTCTTGAGTTTCATGTGTTTCGCTAATTGTATCTTGGGTATTCTAAGTTTCTGGGCTAATATGCACTTATCAGTGAGTACATGTTATGTGAGTTCTTTTGTGATTGTGTGACCTCACTCAGGATGATACCCTCCACATCTATCCATTTGCCTAGGAATTTCATATTCATTGTTTTTAATAGCTGAGGAGTACTCCGTTGTATAAATATACCACATTTTCTGTATCCATTCTTCTATTGAGGGACATGTTGGTTTTTTTCAGCTTCTGGCTATTATAAATATAAGGCTGCTATGAACATAGTGGAGCATGTGTCCTTATGACCAGTTGGAACATCTTCTGGATATATGCCCAGGAGAGGTATTGCAGGATCCTCCTGTAGTACTATGTCCAATTTTCTGAGGAACCACAAGACTGACTTCCAGAGTGGTTGTACAAGCTTGAAATTCCAACAACAATGGAGGAGTGTTCCTCTTTCTCTACATCCATGCCAGCATCTGCTGTCACCTGAATTTTTGATCTTTGCCACTCTGACTGGTGTGAGGTGGAACCTCAGGGTTGTTTTGATTTGAATTTTCCCTGATGCTTAAGGATGTTGAACATTTTTTCAGGTGCTTCTCAGGCAGTATGTATTCCTCAGTTGAGAATTCTTTGTTTAGCTCTGTGCCCCATTTTTTAAGGGAGTTATTTGATTTTCTGGAGTCCATCTTCTTGAGTTCTTTATATATATTGGATATATATCTATCCCCTATCTGATTTAAGATTGGTTAAGATTCTTTCCCAATCTGTTGGTGGCCTTTTTGTCTTATTGACAGTATCTTTTGCCTTACAGAAGCTTTGCAATTTTATGAGGTCCCATTTGTTAATTCTCGATCTCATATCACAAGCCATTGCTGTTCTATTCAGGAATTTTTTTCCCCAGTGTCCATATCTTCGAGGCTTTTCCCAACTTCCTCCTCTCTAAGTTTCAGTGTCTCTGGTTTTATGTGGAGATCCTTCAACCACTGAGACTTGACCTTAGTACAAGGAGACAAGAATGGATCAATTCGCATTCTTCTACATGATAACCGCCAGTTGTGCCAGCACCATTTGTTGTAAATGCTATCCTTTTTCCACTGGATGGTTTTAACTCCCTTGTCAAAGATAGGTGACCATAGGTGTGTGGGTTAATTTCTGGGTTTTAATTCTATTCCATTGGTCTACATGTTACTGTACAAATACCATGCAGTTTTTATTACAATTGCTCTGTAGTTCAGTTTGAGGTCAGGCATGGCGATTCCACCAGAGGTTCTTTTATGGTTGAGATAGTTTTTGCTATCCTTGGTTTTTTTATTATTGCAGATGAATTTGCAAATTGTCCTTTCTAACTCAGTGAAGAATTGAGTTGGAATTTTGATGGGGATTGCATTAAATCTGTAGATTGCTTGAGGCAAGATAGTCATTTTTACTATATTGATCCTGCTAATTCATGAGCATGGGAGGCCCTTCCATCTTCTGAGATTTTGGATTTTTTTCTTTAGAGACTTGAAGTCCTTATCATACAGGTCTTTCACTTCCTTAGTTATAGTCACACCAAGATGTTTTATATTCTTTGTGACTATTGGGAAGGGTGTTGTTTCCCTAATTTCTTTCTCAGCCCATTTATCCTTTGCATAGAGAAAGGCCATTGATTTATTTGAGTTAATTTTATATCCAGCTCCTTTGCTGAAGCTGTTTATCAGGTTTAAGAGTTCTCTGGTGGAATTTCTAGGGACACTTATATATACTATCATATCATCTGCAAATAATGATATTTTGACTTCTTCCTTTCCAATTTGTATTCCCTTTACCTGCTTTTGTTGTCAAATTGCTTTGGCTAGGACTTCAAGTACTATATTGAATAGGTAGGGAGAAAGTGGGCAGCCTTGTCTAGTCCCTGACTTTAGTGGGATTGCTTCCAGCTTCTCTTCATTTACTTTGATGTTGGCTACTGGTTTGCTGTATATTGCTTTTATTATGTTTAGGTTTGGGGCCTTGAATTCCTGATCTTTCCAAGACTTTCATCATGAATGGGTGTTGAATTTTGTCAAATGTTTTCTCAGCATCTAACAAGATAATCATGTGGTTTTTGTCTTTTATTTTATTTATATAGTGGATTATGTTGATAGATTTCCATATATTAAATCATCCCTGCATTCCTGGGATGAAGCCTACCTGGTCATGATGGATGATCATTTTGCTGTGTTCTTGGATTCAGTTAGTGAGAATTTTATTGAGTATTTTTGCATCAATACTCATCAGGGAAATTGGTCTGAAATTCTCTATTTTTGTTGTGTCTTTATGTGGTTTAGGTACCAATGTAATTGTGGCTTCATAGAATAAATTGGAAAGTGTATCTTCAGTTTCTATTGTTGAAAAGTTTGAGAAGAACTGGAATTGTCTTCTTTGAAGGTCTGATAGAACTCTGCACTAAACCCATCTGGTCCTAGGCCTTTATCGGTTGGGAGATTATTAATGACTGCTTCGATTTCTTTAGGGGATATAGGAATATTTAAGTCATTAATCTGATCCTGGCTTAACTTTGGTACCTGATATCTGTCTAGAAATTTGTCCATTTCATCCAGATATTCCAGTTTTGTTGAATATAGGATTTTGTAGAAGGATCTGATGGTGATTTGGATTTCTTCAGGATCTGTTATTTGTTACTCCCTTTTCATTTCTGATTTTTTAATTAGGATGCTGTCCCTGTGGCCTCTAGTGAGTCTGGCTAAGGGTTTATCTATCGTGTTGATTTAATCAAAGAACCAGCTCCTGGTTTGGTTTATTCTTTGAATAGATCTTTTTGTTTCCACTTGGTTGATTTTGCCCTGAGTTTGATTATTTCCTGTTGTCTACTCCTCTTGGGTGAAATTGATTCCTTTTGTTCTAGAGCTTTTAGGTATGCTGTCAGGCTGCTAGGGTATGCTCTCTCCACTCTCTTTTTGGAGGCAATCAGAGCAATGGCTTTTCCTCTTAGGACTACTTTCATTGTGTCCCATAAGTTTGGGTATGTTGTGGCTTCATTTTCATTAAACTCTAAAAAGTCTTTAATTTCTTTCTTTATTTTTTCCTTGACCAAGGTATCACTGAGTAGAGTGTTGTTCAGCTTCCACGTGAATGTTGGCATTCTCTTATTTATGTTGTGATTGAAGATCAGCCTTAGTCCATGGTGATCTTATAGGATTCATGGGTAAATTTCAATATTTTTATATCTGTTGAGGCCCGTTTTGTAGCCAATTATATGGTCAGTTTTGGAGAGGGTACCTTGAGGTACTGAGAAGAAGGTATATCCTTTTGATTTAGGATAAAATGTTTTGTAGATATCTGTTAAATCCATTTGTTTCATAGCTTCTGTTAGTTTGACTGTGTCTCTGTTTAGTTTCTGTTTCCAGAATCTGTCCATTAATGAGAGTGGGGTGTTGAAGACTCCCACTATTGTTTTGTGACATGCAACGTGTGTTTTGAGCTTTACTAAAGTTTCTTTAATGAATGTGGCTGCCCTTACATTCTGAGCATAGATATTCAGAATTGAGAGTTCATCTTGGTTGATTTTACCTTTGATGAGTATGACGTGACCCTCCTTGTCTTTTTTGATAACTTTGGGTTGAAAGTCAATTTTATTCGATATTAGAATGGTTACTCCAGCTTGTTTCTTCAGACTGTTTGCTTGGAAAATATTTTTCCAGCCTGTCACTCTGATTTATTATCTGTGTTTTTTCCTGAGGTGTTTTTCCTGTAAGCAGCAAAATGTTGGTTCCTATTTGTGTAGCCAGTCTGCTAGTCTATGTCTTTTTATTGAGGAATTGAGTCCATTAATATTGAGAGATATTAAAGAAAAGTAATTGTTGCTTTCTGTTTTCTTTGTTGTTAGAGTTGGGATTCTGTTCTTGTGGGTGTCTTCTTTTAGGTTTGTTGAAAGATTACTTTCTTGCTTTTTCTAAGGTGTAGTTTCCATCCTTGTATTGGTGTTTTTCCATTATTATCCTTTGAAGGGCTGGATTCGTGGAAAGATATTTGTCAATTTGGTTTTTTCATGGAATACTTTGGTTTCTCCATCTAAGGTAATTGAGAGTTTTGCTGGGTATAGTAACCTGGGCTGGCATTTGTGTTCTCTTAGTGTCTGTATAATATCTGTCCAGGATCTTCTGGCTTTCCTAGTCTCTAGTAAGAAATCTGGAGTAATTCTAATAGGCTTGCCTTTATAGGTTACTTGACCTTTTTCCCTTGCTGCTTTCAATATTCTGTCTTTATTTAGGGCAATCATTTTTCTGATTATTATGTGTCGGGAGGATTTTCTTTTGTGGTCTAGTTTATTTGGGGTTCGGTAGGCTTCTTGTATGTTTATGGGCATCTCTTTCTTTAGGTATGGGAAGTTTTCTTCTATAATTTTGTTGAAGATATTTGCTGGCCCTTTAAGTTGAAAGTCTTCATTCTCATCTACTCCTATTATCTGTAGGTTTGGTCTTCTCATTGTGTCCTGGACTTCTGGATATTTTGATTTAGGATCTTTTTGCATTTTATGTTTTTTTTTTTTTATTGTTGTGTCCATGATCCCTATAGAATCTTCTGCACCTGAGATTTTCTTCCTTCTTTATTTATTTATTATTGGAGAATTTCTTCATTTACATTTCAAGTGTTATCCCATAAGTCCCCTATACCCCCCCTTGCTCCCCTACCCAGCTACTCCCACTACTTGGCCCTGGCATTCCCCTGTACCGGGGCATATAAACATTGCTAGACCAAGGGCCTTTCTTCCCCAATAATGGCCAACTAAGCCATCTTCTAATACATATGCAGCTAGAGACATGAGCTCTGGGGGTTCTGATTAGTTCATATTGTTGTTCTACCTATAGGGTTGCAGACCCCTACAACTCTTGGGTACTCTCTCTAGCTCCTACATTGGGGACCCTGTGTTCTGCCCTATAGATGATGGTGAGCATCCACATCTGTATTTGTCAGAGACTGTCAAAGCCTCCCAGGAGACAGCTATATCAGGGTCCTTTCAGCAATATCCTGCTGGTGTATGCAGTAGTATCTGCATTTGGTGGCTGATTATGTGTTGGACCACCCAGGTGGGGCACTCTCTGGATGGTCCATCCTTTCATTTTAGCTCCAAAATTTGTCTCTGCACCTCCTTCCATGTATATTTTAATCTCTATTGTAGGGAGGAATGAAGTATCCACGCACTGGTCTTTCTTGATTTTCTTGTGTTTTGGAAATTGTATCTTGGGTATTCTAGATTTCTGGGCTAATATCCCCTTATTAGTGAGTGCATATTAAGTGACTTCTTTTGTGATTGGGTTACCTCACTCAGGATGATATCCTCCAAATACATACATTTGCTCAAGAATTTCATAAAAACATTGTTTTTAATAGCAGACTAGTACTACATTGTATAATGTACCACATTTTCTGTATCCATTCCTCTGGTGAGGGATATCTGGGTTCTTTCCAGCTTCTGGCTATTATAAATAAGGTTGCTATGAACATAGTGGAGCATGTGTCCTTGTTACCTGTTGGAATATCTTCTGGGTATATGCCCAGTAGAGCTATTGCTGGATCTTCCGGTAGTACTATGTCCAGTTTTCTGAGAAACCGCCAGACTGATTTCCAGAGTGGTTGTACCAGCTTGCAATCCCACCAGCAAAGAAGGAGAGTTCCTCTTTCTCCACATCCTCGCCAGCATCCGCTGTCACGTGAATTTTTTTCATCTTGGCCATTCTGACATGTGTGAGGTGGAATCTCAGGGTTGTTTTGATTTGCATTTTTCTGATGATAAGGATTTTGAAAAAATTTTAAGGTGCTTTTAGCCTTTTTGTATTCTTCCATTGAGAATTCTTTGTTTAGCTTTGTACTCCATTTTTTAATGGGGTTATCTGAATTTCCGGAGTTCAGCTTCTTGAGCTCTTTGTAAATATTAGATATTAGCCTCCTATCAGATATAGGATTGGTAAAAATTCTTTCCCAATCTGTTGGTGTCCTTTTTGTCTTATTGACAGTATCTTTTGCTTTACAGAAGCTTTGCAATTTTATAAGGTCCCATTTGTCGATTTGTGATCTTACAGCACAGGCCATTGGTGTTCTCTTTAGGAATTTTACCCCTGTGCCCATATCTTCAAAGGTTTTCCCCACTTTCTCCCCCATGAATTTCAGTGTCTCTGGTTTAAAGTGGAGGTCTTTGATCCACTTAGACTTGAGCTTTGTACAAGGAGAAAGGAATGGACCAATTCGCATTCTTCTACATGTTGACCACCAGTTGTGCCAGCACCATTTATTGAAAATTCTGTCTATTTTCCACTGGAGAGTTTTAGCTCCCCTGTGGAAGATAAGGTGACCAAAGGTGTGTGGGTTCATTTCTGGGTCTTCAATTCTATTCCATTGGTCTACCTCTCTGTTGTTATACCCGTACCATGCAGTTTTTATCACAATTGCTCTGTAGTACAGCTTGAGGTCAGGCATGGTGATTCCACCAGTGGTTCTTTTATTGTTGAGGATAGTTTTTGCTATCCTAGGTTTTTTATTATTCCAGATGAATTTGCAAATTGCCTTTTCTATCTCAGTGAAGAATTGAGTTGGAATTTTGATGGGGATCGCATTGAATCTGCAGATTGCTTTCGGCAGGATAGCCATTTTAACTATATTAATCCTGCCAATCCATGAGCACGGGAGATCTTTCCATCTTCAGAGATCTTCTTCAAGTTGTTTCTTCAGAGACTTGAAGTTCTTGTCATACAGATCTTTCACTTCCTTCGTTAAAGTCATGCCAAGGTATTTTATATTATTTGTGACTATTGTGAAGGCTGTTGTTTCCCTAATTTCTATCTCATCCTGTTTATCTTTTGTGTAGAGAAAGGCCACTGATTTGTTTGAGTTGATTTTATATCCAGCTACTGTGCTGAAGCTGTTTATCAGTTTTAGGATTTCTCTGGTAGAATCTTTAGGGTCCCTTATATATTCTATCATATCATCTGCAAATAGTGATATTTTGACTTCTTACTTTCCAATTTGTATTCGCTTGATCTCCTTTTGTTGTGGAATTGCTTTGGCTAGGACTTCTAGTACTATATTGAATAGGTAGAGAGAAAGTGGGCAGCCTTGTCTAGTCCCTGATTTTAGTGGGATTGCTTCTAGCTTCTCTCCATTTACTTTGATGTAGGCTACTGGTTTGTTGTATATCGCTTTTATTATGTTTAGGTATGGGCCTTGAATCCCAGATCTTTCCCTAACTTTTATCATGAAAGGGTGTTGGATTTTGTCAAATGCTTTCTCAGCATCTAAGGAGATGATCATGTGATTTTTGTCTTTGAGTTTGTTTATATAGTGGATTATGTTGATGGATTTCTGTACATTTAACCATCCCTGCATCCCTGGGATAAAGCCTACTTGGTCATGATAGATTATCGTTTTGATGTATTCTTAGATTCGGTTTGTGAGGATTTTATTGAGTATTTTTGCATCAACATTCATAAGGGATATTGGTCTAAATTTCTCTTTCTTTGTTGGATCTTTGTGTGATTTAGGTATCAGAGTAATTGTGGCTTCATACCTTCTGTTTCTATATTGTGGAATAGTTTGAGGAGAATTGGAATTAGGTCTTCTTTGAAGGTCTGATAGAACTCTGCACTAAACCCTTCTGGTCCTGGGATTTTTTTTTTTTTTTTTTTTTTTTTTTTTTTTTTTTTTTTTTTTTTTTTTTTTTTTTTTTTTTTTTTTTTTTTTTTTTTTTTTTTTTTTTTTTTGGTTGTGAGACTATTAATGACTGCTTCTATTTCTTTAGGGGAAATGGGACTGTTAAGATTGTCAATCTGATCCTTATTTAACTTTGGTACCTGGTATCTGTCTAGGAAGTTGTCCATTTCATCCAGGTTTTCCAGTTTTGTTGAGTATAGGCTTTTGTAGTAGGATCTGATGATGTTTTGGATTTCTTCAGGATCAGTTGTTATGTCTCCCTTTCTATTTCTGATTTTGTTAATTCAGATACTGTCCCTCTGCCTTCTAGTTAGTCTAAGTGTTTATCTATCTTGTTGATTTTCTCAAAGAACCAGCTCCTGGTTTGGTTGATTCTTTGAATAGTTCTTTTTTTTCCACTTGGTTGATTTCAGCTGTCTTTAACATCAAAATGACAGGAATTAACACTAACTTTTCTTTGATTTTTCTTAAAATCAATGGACTCAATTCCCCAATAAAATGGCATAGGCTAAGAGACTGGCTACACAAAAAAGACCCAACATTTTGCTGCTTACAAGAAACCCACCTTGATTTCCTGCTGTCTACTCCTCTTGGGTGAATTTGCTTCCTTTTGTTCTAAGGTTTCTAGTTGTTCTGTCAGACTGCTAGTATATGCTCACTCTAGTTTCTTTTTGGAGGCACTCAGGGCTATGAGCTTTCCTCTTAGGACTATTTTCATTGTGTCCCATAAGTTTGGGTACCTTGTGGCTTCATTTTCATTAAACTCTAAAAAGTCATTAATTTCTTTCTTTATTTCTTACTTGACCAAGTTATCATTGAGTAGAGTGTTGTTCAGTTTCCACGTGAATGTTGACTTTCTATTATTTCTGCTGTTATTGAAGATCAGCCTTAGTCCATGGTGATCTATTAGGATGCATGAGATAATTTCAATCTTTTTGTATCTGTTAAGGCCTGTTTTGTGACCAATTATGTGGTCAATTTTGGAGGAGGTACCATGAGGTACTGAGAAGAAGGTATATCCTTTTATTTTAGGATAAAATGTTCTATAGATATCTGTTAAATCCATTTGTTTCATAACTTCTGTTCGTGTCCATGTGTCTCTGTTTAGTTTCTGTTTCCAGGATCTGTCCATTGGTGAGAGTGGGGTGTTGAAGTCTCCCACTATTATTGTGTGAGGTGCAATGTGTGCTTTGAACTTTACTAAAGTTTCTTTAATGAATGTGGCTGCCCTTACATTTGGAGCATAGATATTTAGAATTGAGAGTTCATTTTTGTGGATTTTACCTTTGATGAGTATGAAGTGCCCCTCCTTGTTTTTTTGATAACTTTGGGTTGGAAGTCAATTTTATTCGATATTAGAATGGCTACTCCTGCTTGTTTCTTTGAGCCATTTGCTTGGAAAATTGTTTTCTAGCCTTTTACTCTGAGGTAGAGTCTGTCTTTGTCTCTGAGGTGGGTTTCCTGTAAGCAGCAAAATGTTGGGTCTTTTTTGTGTAGCCAGTCTCTTAGACTATGCCTTTTGATTAGGGAATTGAGTCCATTGATTTTAAGAAAAATCAAAGAGAAGTTAGTGTTAATTCCTGTCATTTTTGATGTTAAAGATGGGAGTCTGTTCTTGTGGCTTTCTTCCTTTAGTTTTGTTAAAGTATTACTTTCTTATTTTTTCTAACCCTAATCCTAACCCTAACCCTAACCCTAACCCTAACCCTAACCCTAACCCTAACCCTAACCCTAATCCTTTCTTATACCACAACATGTTTCCTTTTGTTCTAGGGTTTCTAGTTGTTCTGTCAGACTGAGGCACTCAGGGCTATGAGTTTTCCTCTTAGGACTATTTTCATTGTGTCCCATAAGTTTGGGTACATTGTGGATTCATTTTCATTAAACTCTAAAAAGTCATTAATTTCTTTCTTTATTTCTTACTTGACCAAATTATCATTGAGTAGAGTGTTGTTCCGTTTCCTTCTGAAGGAAAGGGTGTAGTTTCCTTCTTTGAGGTGGTGTTTTCCCTTTATTATCCTTTGAAGGGCTGGATTCGTGGAAAGATATTGTGTGAATTTAGTTTTGTCATGGAAAACTTTGGTTTCTCCATCTATGGTACTTGACAGTTTTGCTGGGTATAGTAGCCTGGGCTGGCATTTGTGTTCCCTTAGTGTCTGCATAACATCTGTCCAGGATCTTCTGGCTTTCAGAGTCTCTGGTGAGAAATCTGGAGTGATTCTAATAGGCTTGCCTTTATAGGTTACTTGACCTTTTTCCCTTGCTGCTTTCAATATTCTGTCTTTATTTAGGGCAATCATTTTTCTGATTATTATGTGTTGGGAGGAATATCTTTCCTGGTCCAGTCTGTTTGGAGTTCTGTAGGCTTCTTTTATGTTCATGGGCATCTCTTTCTTTAGGTAAGGGAAGTTTTCTTCTATGATTTTGTTGAAGATATTTGCTGGCCCTTTAAGTTGAAAATCTTCATTCTCATCTACTCCTATTATCCGTAGGTTTGGTCTTCTCATTTTGTCCTGGATTTCTTGGATGTTTTGAGTTAGGATCTTTTTGTATTTTGCGTTTTCTTTGATTGTTGTGCCCATGATCTCTATGGAATCTTCTGCACCTGAGATTCTCTCTTCCATCTCTTGTATTCTGTTGCGGATGCTCACATCTATGGTTCCTGATTTCTTTCCTAGGGTTTCTATATCCAGTGTTGTCTCTCTTTGGGTTTTCTTCAGTGTTTCTACTCCCAATTTTAGATCTTGAATGATTTTCTTCAACTCCATCACCTGTTTGGATGTGTTTTCCAGTAGTTCTTTAAGGGATTTTTGCATTTCTTCTCCCTGTTTAGCAGTGTTTGCCTGTAGCTCTTTAAGGGCTTCTACTTGTTTAGCAGTACTCTCTTGTGATTCCTTGAGGGATTTTTGTATTTCCTCTTTAATGGCTTCTACCTGTTTAGCAGTGTTCTCCTGTAGTTCCTTGAAGAATTTTTGTTTTTCTTCTTTAAGGGATTTTGCCTATGTAGTATTGTTCTCCTGTATTTCTTTAAGTGTGTTATTAAAGTCCTTCTTGTAATCTTCTACCATCATGATGAGATATGATTTAAAATCTGCATCTTGCTTTTCAGGCATGTTGTGGTATCCAGGACTCATTGCAGTGGGCATACTGAGGTCTGATGATGCCCATTTTTCTTGTTTACTATTAGTGAGATTCTTATGTTTGCCTTTGCCATCTGGAGATTTCTGATGTTAATGTCTCAGCTGTCACTGGTTTGAGCTTGATCCTCCTGTGATTCTGTTAGCCTCTGAATGCACTTCTGGTAGACCAACTCCCCCTAGAGATCCAGTGTCAGAGCACTCTCTGAAGGCAAGCTCTTCTCATGCAAGTCCGGTGTCTAGCAGACTGGAGCTCTGATCCACTTCCTGAGTTCTAGGGTCAGAACTCTCCCAGCAGGCTGCCTCTCTTCTGTAGTCCCGAGGTGATCCCAAGGTCCCATAATCCAGAGGTGATCCTAATGTCCTGGGGTGTGGAGAGCACCCAAAGTCCCTAGCAGCCTCCGCTGGGCTCAGAGGGAAGATGGCTGGGGTTGTCCTGGCTGGAAGAGGTCCCAACCACAGGTTGGGCGGAGTTTCTCTGTTCCTGCTGCTGCTGAAACCAGACCCTCCACAGTTCTCAGAGCCCACACTGCCAACACTCACCCATAACCCCGAGGTGATCCTACTGTCCTGGGGTGTGGAGAGTGCACAAGCAATCCTAGTGACCTTCGACCCAAGTGGCCTCCGCTGGGCTCAGAGGAGATGATGGGGGGGGGTGTTCTTGGCTGGAGGAGTTCCCAGCCTCCTGTTGAGCAGAGTTCCTCTCTTCCTGCTGCTGCTGCTGCTGAAACCTGACCCTCCGCAGTTCTCAAAGCCCCCACTGTGCAGCATTCACCTGTAACCCCGAGGTGATCCTCATGTCCTGGGGTCCTGGGGTGTGGAGAGTGCACAAGCAACCCTAGCAGCCTCCACTGGGCTCAGAGGGAAGATGGGGGGGGGCGGCCCTGGCTGGAACAGGCGCCCCCCCCCCCCCTGGTTGGGCAGAGTTCCTCTGTTCCTGCTGCGGCTGGGACTATCCTAGTTCCTGGGGTGTGGAGAGTGCACAAGAGACCCTATCCGGGTGTTCCTGGCTGGAAGAGGTCCCAGCCTCTGGTTGGGCAGAGTTCCTCTGTTCCTGCTGCTGCTGACACCAGACCCTCCTCTGTTTGCAGAGCCCACACTGCCACCACTCACCTGTAACCCCGAGGTGATCCTAATGTCCTGGGGTGTGGAGAGTGCACAAGTGACCCTAGTGGCCTCCGACCTTAGCGGCCTATGCTGGGCTCAGAGGGGATCATCCCATCTCTTGTATTCTGTTGCTGGTGCTCGTATCTATGGTTCCTGATTTCTTTCCTACAGTTTCTATCTCCAGGGTTATTTCCTTTTGGGTTTTCTTTATTGATTCTACTTCCATTTTTAGGTCCTGGATGGTTTTGTTCAATTCCATCACCTGTTTGGTATTGTTTTCCTGTAACTCTCTGTTTTCTCTTTAAATCCTTCTAGTTGTTTACCTGTGTCTTCCTGTATTTCCTTCTTAAAGTCCTTCATCATCATCATGAGGAGTGATTTTAGATCCATGTCTTGCTTTTCTGGTGTGATGGTGTATAGAGAACTTGCCATGGTGGGAGAGTTTGGTTCTGATGATATCAAGTAATCTTGGTTTCTGTTGCTTCTGTTCTTATGCTTGCCTCCTGCAATCTGATTATCTCAAGTGCTTGCTGTCCTCAATATATCTGATTGGAGCCTGTCCTTCTTATAATCCCAGTTGATTCTGGACTCCACAAAGTCTAGCTATCACTGTGATCCTTTGAATGTGGACTCCTGCGAACCTGAGATTCTGGGTGTGTCTGAGTTCTTGGCAGTCAGGTTCCACTGATACCCTGAAATACTGGTGTGACCCAGCTCCTGTTATCCTGGGAAACTGTTGTCCTAAGATTTTGGGCCTGTTAGAGTGCCTGGGAGTGAGATCTCCTTCGAGGAGCATGAAGCTGTTTGGTCTGTGGTCCCAAGAACCTGTGGAGAGTCCTTTAGGGACTGTGGGGGTGTCCACCATCCCGACCCTGTGCCCAAGGTGACCCGGCACTGGAGCTTACAGGACGGGATCTATGTCCCTGATCAGGCGATCCTCTGCTTCCCCAATGCTGTCTCAGGTCCTGAGATTGGATTGGAACAGAAGTTGCATTCCACTCAGCAGTGGACCCAAGATTGGATGGAGAGACCTCTAGGGACCATGGGGGTGTCCAGAGACTCCACTCCCAAGGTTACCAGGTACTGGTGCTGACCGGAAGGGACTGGTGCCTCTGGTCTGGCAGATTCTCTGCCTCCCTAATGCTGTCTCATGTCCCGTGTGATTGGATTAGTATAGATATTGTGCTCCACTCACCAGTGGTCCCAAGATCATGTGGAAAGTCCTCTAGGGACAGTGGGGGTGTCCGCAGACCCTGCGCCCAAGGTGACCCAGCGCTGGTGTGGACCGGAAGGAAATTTTTTAATCTTTTAAAGAAATTTTCCTTCCTATACAATCATTCATTTTTAATGAGATATTTTCTTTATTTACATTTCAAATGCTATCCTGAAAGTTCCCTATACCCTCCCCCTACCCCTGCCTATGCTCACAGTCATCTATAGGATGGAACACAGGGCCTCCAATGGAGGAGCTAGAGAAAGTACACAAGGAGCTTAAGGGGGTCTGCAACCCTATAGGTGGAACAACAATACGAGCTAACCAGTACCCCCAGAGCTCGTGTCTCTAGATGCACATGTAGCAGAAGATGGCCTAGTCAGCTATCTTTGGGAAGAGAGGCCCCTAGGTCTTGCAAACTTTATATGCCCCATTAGAGGGGAACACCAGGGCCAAGAAGTGGGAGTGGGTGGGTAGTATAAAATAAGAACTAAAGATGAAACATGTGGCAATTAAAAACAGAAACAATGAAGTTTTTACTTTCTTAAATGAAATTTAAGGTACTCTAGTAAATATTATAAAAGTTTTTTTTTTATAAAAGACTCACTATTCCGAAAGTATTGGTGCATATAAAGACTGCAGTACCAAGGGGCCTCTCTTCCCAATGATGACCGACTAGGTCAGGAATAGCATTTGAAATGTAAATTAAGAAAATATCTAATAAAAAATTGGAAAAAAAAAAGAATCAACATGAACGCTAAAAAAAAGACTCACTAATTTTCAATACTGCAATTAAAATCTCCAATTGAAGCAATAATGTGGTTGTGAGACCTAAGAAAGTATATCACAATCTAGAAACATATAGTATATGATGTTAAATGGAAGAGAATTTTAAATATATACAGAGACACAAGCAAATGGTATAGAAGAAACAGGAAGATATAAGAAGTAGTGACACTTAAGAAACACCAATGGAGGAGTTAGGGGAAGGACTGAAGGAACTGAAGGGGTTTGCAACCCCATAGGAAGAACAACAATATCAAGCAACCAGATTCCCCCCCCCCCCAGAGCTCACAGGGACTAAACCACCAACCAAGGAGTAGACATGGAGGGACCCATGGCTCCAGACACATATGTAGCAGAGGATGGCCTGTTGGATACAAATGGGAAGAAAGGCCCTTGGTCCTGTGAAGGATTCATGCACCAGCATAGGAGAATGCTAGGGCAGTAGGGCAGAAGTGAGCATGTGGGTGGTAGGGCACCATCATAGAGGCAGGAATGAGTGGGTGGGATGAGTAAGGGTTCTTAGAGAAGAAACCAGAAAGGGGGATAACATTTGGAATGTAAATAAACAAATGACTAATATAAATTTTGAAAAAATAAATCTAATCAAGTTATATGAACTTCTAAGAAAATATTTTAGAAGATCTGAACAGATGACGAAAATCATTTTGAACTGAACTACATGTAAGCATACAATGTCTTTGGTATTTCTTCTTTGTTACAGGTACAAAACTGCTTACAATTATCTGAGTAGGAATGTAAGTTATGTTAAAAAGAAAATAAATCATGCTTTTCTCACATATCTCAATTGAAACAGAAAATGGGGAAATGATGGTATGATATTTTCAGATATGTCAAAATATTGCAATCCAAGAGATGCATACACAACTGGAAATGTAGAAAGAGTAAAATATATGGTGTCTGGCAGTATTCTCAGAAGTCATTTGATATTCAAGTTGAATGATATGTCAAGCAAAAGTAAGCTATACAGAAAGGGAAAAGATAGACTAAACTGATATTGAATACTTAATAATATTAATAATTACTAAGTCTCTATAGCTTCAAAAATTAATCACAAAAGCCAAGTTACATGAATATTCTTTTTTTTTTTTTTTTTTTTTTTTTTTTTTTTTTTTTTTTTTTTTTTTTTTTTTTTTTTTTTTTTTTTTTTTTTTTTTTTTTTTTTTTTTTTTTTTTTTTTTTTTTTTTTTTTTTTTTTTTTTTTTTTTTTTTTTTTGGTTTTTCGAGACAGGGTTTCTCTGTATAGCCCTGGCTGTCCTGGAACTTACTTTGTAGACCAGGCTTGCCTCAAACTCAGAAATCCGCCTGCCTCTGCCTCCAGAGTGCTAGGATTAAAGGTGTGTGCCACCACACCTGGCCCTATATCAATATTCTTAAGGATTAGTTAATCAGTGTAAAAATCGTGCCCCAATAATAGTAATTTGGATATAGTTCTGAACTACATTTAAAAAATAGAGAGTAGCTGGACAGTGGTAGCATATACCTTTAATCCCAGCACTTGGGAGGCAGAGGCAGGTGGATTTCTGAGTTTGAGGCCAGGCTGGTCTACAAAGTGAGTTCCAGGACAGCCAGAGCTACCCAGAGAAACCCTGTCTCAAGAGAGAGAGAGAGAGAGAGAGAGAGAGAGAGAGAGAGAGAGAGAGAGAGAGATTGAGATTTAATGAAAGGAGAGTTGTTTAAATGTAAGTTTCTCTATTTAAATAATAAAAATATGAGTTCATTTTATAGTTTGATATATATGGAAAACAATGAAATTGCAGTTTTGAAAATGGTAAAAGGAGCATCTGCTACTATTTTCAAAGTATATAGTCCATTAAAATCTGGTGAGTACTAAAGAGTAAAATTTAGCAGGGAAAATCCTGCCACTGATGAAAATGAGGAACAATAGGAAACAAAAATAAGAGATATAATAAGTTATTATAAAAGAAAAAGTACATTACTTTGATTTTCTAACTTATTTTTATGAGTGTTCATTAATAACAATTTGAACCTACAATTCTAGATCTCAGTAATACACACTAATGGAAATTAATGGAATATAAATCTGGAAAGAAGAAATCAAACTCTTCCTATTTGCAGATGCTGCTGCTACTATACATTAAAAAGACAAAATAAATCTACAGAAAACTAGAAATGATAGACAAATTTAGTACTTTGGCAAGATACAGAATAAACTTGCCCAACCACCACAACAATAAACATATAGAGAAGGAGACCCTGTACAGAATCTCATTCATAATAGCCTCAAAAAACATAAAATACCTAGGAATAAACCTAACCAAAAAAAGTGAAGGACATCTACAAAATTATATTGAATAATGGTTATTATTTTTTATTGGTTATTTTATTTGTTTACATTTCAAATGTTATCCCCCTCCCAGTTTCCCTCTGCAAGCCCCCCTCATTCCATCCTCCTTCCTCCCGCCTCTATGCTGGTGTTCTCCCCACCCACCGACCTACTTTATTACCCTAATATTCTCCTATGATGGATCCATGGGGTCCCTCCATGTGTATTTTCTGATTGCTAGTTTAGTCACTGGGAGCTCTGTCTTTCTCGTCCCTGTGATCAGTTTGATGGTTGGCTGAGTGCATCTGTATCTGTATTGGTCTGAGAATAATGGTTATTACTCATGATTATTGGTTTGTGCTATTACTTACAGATACTGTGAAAATTTCAAGACTTGGCATTAGATTCCTTTTCATTATTTTATTTATAGTCTATTTAGTGTTATCAGTAAACACAGACTCTATTCAATAAAATTAAATAATTTCTAAAATAGTCACAACATGTTATCTTCTTTATATTTAATTAATTCTTTATATCAAATGAAGTCACGCAGATAATAAAGAGGCAAGAAACTCTCTGATTGAAAACGTTTATAATACACATATTAGATAAAGGATTAAATCCCAGGATATAAAACAAATGACAATTAAACCCATTTGTATATGCCAAACAAGCCAATAGAAGAGATTGGAGAAAAATTTAAACAGAAGAGTAGAAAAATGAAGAGTAGATGTCTTAGGGTTTCCATTGCTGTGAGGAGACAACATGACCAAAGTAACCCTTATAAATGTAAACATTTAACTGGGCCTGGCTTACAATGTGAGAAGTTTACTCCATTATAATCATGGCAGCAAGCATAGAAGCATGCAGGAAGACTTGATGCTATAGGAACCAGCTGAGAGTTCTACCTTTTGACTCAAAGGCAGCCAGGAGACAGTGTCCACACTGGGCAAAACTTATGAGACCTCAAAGCCCACTTACAGAGTGACACGCTCCTTTTTTTTTTCCAACTTTTATTAGATATTTTCTTCATTTACATTTCAAGTGTTATCCAGAAAGTTCCCTATACCCTCCCCTCTCCCGGCCCTGCTCCCCTACCCACCCACTCCCACATCTTGGGCCTGGCGTTCCCCTGTACTGGAGCATATAAAGTCTGCATGACCAAGGGGCCTCTCTTCCCAATGATGGCCAACTAGGCCATCCTCTTCTATATATGCAGCTAGAGACACGAGCCCAGGGAGTACTAGTTAGTTCATGTTATTCTTCCACCTATAGGGTTGAAGACACCTTCTGCTCCTTGGGTACTTTCTCTAGCTCCTTCCTTGGGAACCCTGTGTTCCATCTGATAGCTGACTGTGAGCATCCACCTCCATGTTTGCCAGGGACTGGTATAGTCTAGTCTCCCATGAGACAGTTATATCAGGGCTCTTTCAGCACTATCTTGCTGACATATGCTATAGTGTCTATGTTTGGTGGCTGATTGTGGGATGGATCCCTGGCAGCCTCAGTCATTGGGTCCATCCTTTGGATTCAGCTTCACACATGATCTCTGTAACTCCTTCAATGTGTGCTTTGTTCTTAATTCTAGGAAGGGGTGATGTGTCCACATTTTGATCTTCCTTCTTCTTGAGTTTCATGTGTTTAGTAAATTGTATCTTGGGTAGTCTAGGTTTCTGGGCTAATATCCACATATCAGTGAGTACATGTTATGTGATTTCTTTTGTGATTGGGTTACCTCAATTAGGATGATGGCCTCCAGATCCATCCATTTGACTAGGAATTTCATATATTTATTGTTTTTAATAGCTGAGTAGTACTCCATTGTGTAAATGTACCAAATTTTTTGTATCCATTCCTCAGTTGAGGGACATCTGGGTTCTTTCCAGCTTCTGGCTATTATGAATAAGGCTGCTATGAACATAGTGGAACATGTGTCCTTATTACCAGATGGAATATCTTCTGGATATATGCCCAGTAGAGGTATTGCAGGATCTTCCAGTAGTACTGTGTCCAATTTTCTGAGGAACCGCCAGACTGATTTCCAGAGTGGTTGAACCTGCTTGCATTCCCACCAACAATGGAGGAGTGTTCCCCTTTCTCCACATCCACACCAGCATCTGTTGTCACCTGAATTTTTGATCTTAGCCATTCTTACTGGTGTGAGGTGGGATCTCAGGGTTGTTTTGATTTGCATTTCCCTGATGATTAAGGATGTTGAACATTTTTTCATGTGCTTCTCAGCCATTCTGTATTCCTCAGTTGAGAATTCTTTGTTTAACTCTGTGCCCCACTTTTTAATGGGGATATTTGATTTTCTGGTGTCCACCTTCTTGAGTTCTTTATATATATTGGATATCAGCCCCCTATCTGATTTAGGATTGGTAAAGATCCTTTCCCAATCCGTTGGTGGCCCTTTTGTCCTGTTGACAGTATCTTTTCTCTTACAGAAGCTTTGCAACTTTATGAGGTCCCATTTGTCAATTCTTGATCTTACAGCACAAGCCTTTGCTGTTTTGTTCAGGAATTTTTCCCCAGTGCCCATATCTTCAAGGCTTTTCCCCACTTTCTCCTCTATAAGTTTCAGTGTCTCTGGTTTTATGTGGAGGTCCTTCAACCACTTAGACTTGACCTTAGTACANTCCCTTGTCAAAGATCAGGTGACCATAGGTGTGTGGATTCATTTCTGGGTCTTCGATCCTATTCCATTGATCTACCTGTCTGTTGCTGTACCAGTACCATGCAGTTTTTATTATGATTGCTCTGTAGTACAGCTTGAGGTCAGGCATGGTGATTCCACCAGAGGTTCTTTTATTGTTGAGAAGAGTTTTTGCTAGTCTACGATTTTTGTTATTCCAGATGAACTTGCTAATTGTCTTTTCTAGATTCTTGAAGAATTGAGTTGGAATTTTGTTGGGGATTGCATTGAATCTGTAGATAGCTTTAGGCACGATAGCCATTTTTACTATATTGATTCTGCCAATCCATGTGCAGTGACACACTCCTTACAACAAAGCCACACGTCCTAATAGTGCCCCCACCCTATGGGCCAAGTGTTAACACACAGGAGTAGATGGGGACTATATCTATTCAAAGCACCACAGGGAGTAATTAACAAAATGAAAGATACCTATATCAAGGATAAATATGCAGTAGTTTATGAACGAATGATTTGACATACACACACACACATTCTCTCATATATTTTAAATCACATTTGGATTACATATAATACCTGATAATGCACAAAAGTTGGGTAAAAGCTGCTGTACTGTGTTGTTCATGGAATAATATTCACAGTATTGATTTAGTTTAAGTGTTTGGTTGAATATACCTATATAAATAAAAACTGATTGTATATGTAATAAGTTTATATATGTATGTGACTTCAAATATAATATTTTTTTCCTCTACATATGCATCATTCACATTGCTACCAATTTTAGTCTTTGAATAAACCAATGGAAAATCTTTGCTATTCTTGTGGGATTTACTTGATGAAATAAAATTTATTAGATTTTTCCTTTATTTAGATTTCAAATGTTATCCACTTACCTGGGTTCCTCTAGGAAAATCCACTATCCCATCTCCCTTCTCCCTGCTCATCAACCCACCCATTCCAGCATTCCCCTACACTGTGGCATAGAACCTTCTCATCACCAAGGGACTATCCTCCCATTGATGTCCAACAAGACCATCTTCTGGTACATATGCAGCTGGAGCCATGGGTCCCTCCATGTGTACCCTTTGGTTGGTAGTTTAGTCCCTGGGAACTCTGGGGGTCCTGGTTGGTGCATATTGTTGCTCCTCCCATGAGGCTGCAAGCTCCTTCAACTCTTTCAGTCCTTTCTCTAGTTCCTACATTGGGGACTTGTGCTCAGTCTAATGGATGGCTGTAAGCATTCACCTCAGTATTTGTCAGGCACTGGTAGAGCCTCTCAGGGGACAGCAATATCAAGCTCCCATCAGCAAGCACTTATGGTATCCACAATAGTGTCTGGGTTTGATGACAGTATATGGGATGGATCACCAGGTGGGACAGTCACTGGATGGCCTTTCTTTCAGTCTCTGCTACACATTTTGTATTTCTTCCCATGGGGTATTTTATTCCCCCTTCTAAGAAGAACTGAAGCATCCATGCTGTAGTTTTCCTTCTTCTTGACCTTCGTGGGGTCTGTGAATTGGATCTTGGGTATTCTGAGCTGCTGAGCTTCTTTTGTGTTTGGGTTACCTCACTCAGGATGATATCTTCCAGATCCATCCATTTGCCTAAGAATTTCAAAAATTCATTGTTTTTAATAGCTGAGTAGTACTCCATTGTGTAAATGAAACACATTTTCTCTATCCATTCCTCTATTGAGGAACATCTGGGTTCATTCTAGCTTCTGGTTATTATTTTTAAAAGGCTGCTTTGAACATAGTGAAGCGTGTATCCTTATTAAATGTTGGAGCATCTTCCAGGGATACACACAGGAATAGAATAGCTGGATCCTCTGGTAGTACTATGTACAATTTTCTGAGGAACTGTCAGACAGATTTCCAGAGTAGTTGTACTAGCTTGCAATCCCACCAGCAATGGAGGAGTGTTCCTCTTTCTCCACATCCTTGCTAGCATCTGCTGTCACCTGAGTTTTTAATCTTAGCCATTCTTACTGGTGTGAGGTGGAATCTCAGGGTTGTTTTGATTTTTCATTTCCCTGATGACTAAGGATGTTGAACACTTCTTTAGGTACTTCTTAGCCATTCAGCATTCCTCAGTTGAAAATTCTTTGTATAGCTCTGTATCCCATTTTTAAGTAAGATTGTTTGGTTCTCTCGAGTCTAACTTTTTGAGTTCTTTTTATGTATTGGATATTATTCCTCTATCAAATATAGGAGTAGTAAAGATTTTTTTCCCAATATGTTGGTTGTCACTTCATCCTATTGACCGTATCTTTTGCCTTACAGAAGCTTTGTAATTTTATGAGGTCTGACTTGTCAATTTTTGATCTTAGAGCACAGGCCATTGGTGTTCTGTTCAGGAAATTTTCCCCTGTGCCCATGTGTTCAAGGCTTTTCCACAATTTCTTTTCTATTAGTTTCAGTGCATCTGGTTTTATGTGGAGGTCATGATGCACATGGACTTGAGCTTTGTACAAGGAGATAAGAATGAATCAATTTGCATTGTTCTGCATGCTAACCACCAGATGAACTAGCACCATTTGTTAAAAATGCTTTCCCCCCCCCCCTACAAGATGCTTTTAGTTCCTTTGTCAAAGATAAAGTGACCATAGGTGTGTGGGTTTTCTGGGTCTTCCAAGCTCTCCCATTGATCTACCCGACTGTCACTATACAAAAACCATGCAGTTTTTATCACTATAGCTCTGTAGAAGAGCTTGAAGTCCAGGATTCTAATTCCTCCAGAAGTTCTTTTATTGTTGAGAATAATTTTCACTGTCCTGGGTTTTTTGTTATTCAAGATGAATTTGAGAATTGCTCTTTCTAACACTATGAAGAATTGAGTTAGAATTTTGATAGGGATTACATTGAATCTGAATATTGTCATTGGCAAGATGGCCATTTTTACTATATTAATCCTGCCAATCCATGAACATGAGGGATCTTTCCAACTTCTAAAGTCTTCAATTTCTTTCTTCAGAAACTTGAAGTTCTCGTCATACAGATATTTCACTTGTTTGGTTAAAATCACACCAAGATACATTATATTGGTTGTGAATACTGTAGGGGGTGTCATTTCCCTAATTTCTTTCTCAGCCTGTTTATCCTTTGAGTATAAGAAGGCTACTTATTTGTTTGAGTTAATTTTATATCCGGTCACTTTGCTGAGGTTGTTTATCAGCTGTAGGAGTTCTCTGGTGAAGTTTTGGGAATCACTTAAATATACTATCATCTGCAAATGTTGATATTTTCGCTTCTTCCTTTCCAATTTGTATCCATTTGACCGCCTTTTGTTTTCTAATTGCTCTTGCTAGAACTTCAAGTACTATATTGAATAGATAGGGAGAGATATGGCAGCCTTGTCTAGTCCCTGATTATAGTGGGATTGCTTCAAGTTTCTCTCCATTTAGTTTGATGTTCGCTACTAGTTTGCTGCAGATTGCTTTTACTATATTTAGGTATGGACCTTGAATTTGTGATCTTTCCAAACTTTTAACATGAAGTGATATTGAATTTTATCAAATGCTTTCTCAGCATCTAATAAAATGTTTGTGTGTGTGTGTTTTTTTTTCCTTTCAGTTTGTTTATATAGTGGAATACATTGATGGATTTCAGTATATTGAACCATATCTTCATCCTTGAGATGAAGCCTACTTGATGGTGGTGAATGATAATTTTGATGCGTTCATGGATTTGTATGGCAAGAAATTTATTGAACATTTTTGCATCAATATTCATAAGGGAAATTAGTCTGAAGTTCTCTTTGTTATTTGAGTCATTGTGTGGTTTTGTAATCAGCATAATTGTGGCTTCATAGAACAAACTAGGTAGTGTTTCTTCTCTTTCTATTTTGTGGAATAGTTTGAAGAGTATTGGTATTTGGTCTTCTTTGAAGGTCTGATAGAGTTCTGCAATAAAACCAATTGGTCCTGGGATTTTTTTGCTTGGGAGACTTTTAATAACTACATCTATTTCTTTAAGGTATGGGACTGTTTAGATGGTTTATCTGATCCTGATTTAACTTTGGTATTTGGTAACTATCTAGAAAATTGTCCATTTTGACCAGATTTTCCAATTATGTTGAGTAGTAGGATCTGATAATTTTTTTGAATTTCCTTAGCTTCTGTGGTTATATCTGCCTTTTCGTTTCTGATTTTGTTAATTTGGATAGTGTGTCTGTGCCCTCTGGTTTGTCCAGCTAAAGGCTAATCTATCTTGTTGATTTTCTCAAAGAACCAGCTCCTGGTTTTGTTGATTCTTTGTATAGTTCTTTTTGTTTCCACTTGGTTGATTTCAGCCCTGAGTTTGATTATTTCCTGCCCTCAACTCCTCTTTGGTGAATTTGCTTCTTTTGTTCTGGAACCTTCAGGTATGCTGAAAAGCTGCTTGTGTAAGTTCTTTCCAGTTTCTTTTTAGAGGCACTCAGAGCTATGAGTTTTCCTCTTATCACAGCATTCATTTAGTCCCATTAGTTTGGGTATGTTGTCCCTTCATTTTCATTAAATTGTAAAATTTCTTTAATTTCTTTCTTTTTGTTCTTCCTTGACAAAGTTATCATTGAGTACAGCATTGTTCAACTTCCATATGTATGTGGGCTTTCTGTTGTTTTTGTTGCTCCTGAAGACTAGCCTTAATTTGTAGTGATTTGATAAGGGGCATGGGATTATTTCAATCTTTTTATATCTGTTGAATTCTGTTTTTGTGACCAATTTTATGGTCAAATTTGGAGAAGGTACCATGAGGTACTGAGAAGAAGGTATATTCTTTTGATTTAGGATGAAATGTTCTATAGATATCTGTTAAATCCTTTTGGTATATAACTTCTGTTAGTTACAGTGTTTCTCTGTTTAGTTTGTGTTTCCCTAATATATCCTTTGATGAGAGTGGGGTATTGAAGTTCCCCATAATTACTGTGTGAGGTGCAATGTGTGCTTAGCCTTGGTAATGTTACTTTTACGTTCTTGTGCATTTGAAGCATAGATGTTCAGGACTGAGAGTTCTTCTTGGTAGGTTTTTGCTGTGGTTCCTGTGTCCTGAGGGTTCTGAGCAGCAGTGGTGGTCCCACCTGCTAATGAAATACTTTTATTACACTCATTTACACTATAGTTCTTTACCCCAAAACTCATCTCTACCTTACAAGGTCTTCTTTTTCAACACAAAACTAAAGAAACACTTCTCATTATTTCCTTTTTTGTTGTTCCTAGCATTTATATTTGTATTTTGCTATTTTATGTGTGTGTGTGTGTGTGTGTGTGTGTTTGTGTGCATGTCTGTGTTTATGAGTGTTTTTCCTGAATGGATATCTATGTTCCACAAACATGCAACACCTGTTGATACAAGAAGAAAGCATCAGATTCCCTGGAACTGGAGTTGTGGATTATTGTCACCTGCCATGTAATTGCTGAGAATTGAAACCAGGAGGTCTCAGGAGTACCTGGTAGTCTCAACCATCACAGAGCAATGTCTTCAGACCTATTTCATTTTTTAGTTTCTTTTCTATTTTACTACTCTGTGGCAATGAAAAGAAATGTAAAATATTATTCTTTAAATGTTAGTATTGAACAGCTTCATACCTCACTGAGTTTCAAAGAAATGTACCCTCGGCCCCTCTCTTACTATTTTCTCCAAGTTAGACAGGCTCAGTTCTTTTATCATCTTGAAAAATCATTCTATTCTAAATAGACTTTATTGTTCATTCTTCTTAACTACACCCCCAAATTAGTAGACTGTTAATTACTGGGCTGAAATGTTTATTACTCTCGCTCTCATTCTATTCACTGTACACTGCTTTATGCAGCCAAAGATAGGATTTGTTCCTTGGGAAAATGACACAAATTATACTGTGACTCACACAGAGTTTACCATTGACATTAAACCAGATGTCTTCTACAACTGCTATTACTAAATTATGCTTCCCAATATGGGAATATGCATTAGATTTTTTGATCCTGAGTATGTAGGCTTAAGTGAATTTCACATAAATTCATTTTGATGTGTTTTGCAAATCATCTAACTCTGTCAATATGTATTTGAATTAATATTCACTCATCTAAACCACTTGTTCTTTCTTAATCTTTGCATCATCTCTCAATCAAAAATGAATGCTTAAATGCTTTCTACAAATTTATAAAACTACTCATAACCAAATAGTATTTTGTACTAGGGGGTATGAGGTTATTATACTATAATCAAATAAAAATTTAAATGATCAAATGATTATAGATTCAAAGGAAAAAGTCTAATACCAGCCAAGCAGAAGTTGGAGACAAGCTACTTTAGGAATATGAGGAAAGCATAGGCCTTAGCTCTATGGAACTAACAAGGATTGTCTTTTTTAGAGCATTAAAGAATGTAGAAGCAGTGCTTTCCAAAACCTGTTTTTTTTTTTTTTTTTAATTAACCTTTTTCAAGTACAAGAAACTGTGGCATGATGGAAGTTTTGAACTTTCCCATCAGCAGCAAAAGGGTAATGCTTCTGATTGCTGCTTGGCAAAAAGCAGGCTCTTCCTCCTAAAGGTTGCAAATTAACCTCCTTCACTACTGATTAGAAGACACTGAACTTACAGGGTTTTATTCTTTGATTTTTGTCACTTCTGTGTCATATGTCGACAAGAATATTTGTTGCTCAAGATGTAGAACTATTTACTAATGTTGGCCAATAGCTGGATCACTATTTCCTATCACTACCTTAATGCAGAAAGTGGCCAGGAGGTCACTGAGAATGCATTAGGGCTGAAATTCAAATGATGAAATTTCATATTGCCTCTGCTGAGTTCTGGAGAAAAGAAAATCATTTACTTGCTGGCATTTTGCTACAGAGGGATTATCCATTTTTTTTTAATGAGTAGCTTTGTTTTATCTCATTGATAACACAGCTGTTGTGTAACAGTCTCATCCAAGATTGAAACATAACATCCTGCAGGAATTTTCTTAAGCAGGATGGTAAATAAGTCAAAGTAGCTTCAGGAAGTCCCTGAAACTCACCATATTCTCTAGACCATCTCCTAACAGAATAAGCAATAAAAGCAGTGAGTTCCCTTCAGATAGAAGGGAGTTGAACTACAAAGACTCTGAGATCAGAGAGCTGTCCAGAAGGAGATCCAGCTGAGTTGCCTGGGAAAGGTTTAAACTGAGTCATTTGGAAGAGATACTTGTCAACTCTTGAGCTGCCTATAAGCTGTGCAGTTTGTCCTCTGTTCTGAGCTTTTGTGAACTTTCACCCATGGTGGGATGGGCTATGGGAACCTAGTGTTTGAGTCAATTCTGCTCCTGTAAGTAACCCCTCACAGACATTCCAGTAAGTAACCCCAAGAAAACTAATTAGTTCACCAAATTAGACATTATGGTATCTCCTCTTTCATGGGCTCCCCATTAGGAATGAGTAGCTCTGTGTGTGCTGAAACCCCTGTAAAGCTTTGTTACACAACAACATAGGTGCAGGATAGCATACCTGTTTGTAAATATGTCTGAAGGTAGTGTCTTTTCGTATATCTAAAGTAAATTTACAGTTTTGTTCATAATCTTCTGAAACATCAGGGTTTAGCATTTTATACTAACAGTTGGATTATGGTTGTAGAATTTATAATTGATCTTTTAGGCAGCGAAATTTGCCCTGCAGACTGCTAGATACCAATCCTTTAACTGTATTTATTTTCTCATGTGCAAATTAGAGGCAACAGTCATATTTTACATATCTTATAAGGATGTTATAGAATTAAACTTATTAATTTATGCCAAGTATATAAGACTGTGCCTATTGCCTAGGAAGACAGCTTGTTATTACGTTCATTAATAAGACACCATAGTTTTCTAGATTAAGGCTTGAGCTTTGCTTTACAATTTGAAACCAACATGACCTTGAACAAAGTATTCTACCTCATTAAGCCTTATGTATCCCATGTGTAAATTGAAGGTGATGATGAAAATATATCACAATGCTCTTTACTAATAGTAATAAATAATTCATGTAAATTTCGTTGTAAAATATCCATCAGTTACTAAAACAAAGAACTGGCTTGTCATGATTATTAATTTTTGCATGAGAATTTTTTATGCTTGTAAATATGAATGAGAAAAAATTTTCATTTTCCAGATTAGAAATGAGAATAACCTCCTTGCATAATTAGTACTTTGAGTACATGTTTTCTCAGAATTACATCCTTAAATCATTGCCTGAAAAATTTTTTGGCTTTTTTATTTTAATCAGTATGGAGTTTTTGTGCCTTCATCCATGTGTGCAGGTATGTGTGTTTGTGTGTGTATGTGTCAGTGTGTGTATTTAGTATCTGAGCTTCAAAGTTTTCTTATCCTAAGCCCCAATGAGGGGGGTCTTATTCCCTTTAAAAGAACAGTTGGGTACCACTAAATAGTCAAGCCACTTTTGTATGGTAAGGCTATCTTGGTTTCTTTATATTCCATTCCAGCTAAGCTTCCCCCATCCTGTGCTCTCCCATTCACCTTTCTCCTTCCCTCTCTAAATCTTCATGCCAACAGTGTTTTCTTTCCCTTTCTTTTTCTTCTTCCACTCTTCCCTCTTCCTTAAGGTTACTCTTTTCCCTTACTGCTAGCTTTGCTTCCTTACTTGGACAGACAATCCATTATTGATACAACATATTAAAGAATTAGAACTAGGATCCTAATACAAAAAAAGAATATGCACCATTTGTCCCTGCAGGCCTGAAATTTCATCTTCATCTAATGGTAGAGTCTTGTGAAGATTCCCCTGTCTGAACTGGCATGTCAACTGCTGTTTTCATCATGTGTGTCTTGTTTTTAAAAAGATGGCTTACAGTAAGTTTGTTTCTGGGTCACTATAGAGTAATAATAATGACTGGATTCTGTGTCAAAAAGTTTCCACAAATTCAACCATGTACCTACTACACCTCAATCTTTTTTGATGAATCTTACCAATTCTTCCTAAGTAGATTGAAGTTTTTATTTTTTTTTCTTTTGAGCTTCACTTACATCACTTTAAATGTCAAGATGACTCATATCTAAATAGTCTATATTATATGCAAACTCAAAATATTATTGCTGAGTTCACCTCCCTCACCAAGCAAATAATTCTCATATTATTTATGTATATACTTATTTGTTTTGAATATCATGTGTGTGTGTGTGTGTGTGTGTGTGTGTGTGTCTATAGTTGTATGTTCTTGTGTCAGCCCTTACCTTCCTCCTTTAAAATGGGGTCTCTGGTGTTCATTGTTGTATAAATTAAGCTAGCGAGTTTTCCCTCCGTCTTGGTGGGCTTTCCCTGCTGGAACTTGTGAGAGAGCCATATTGAGTCCCAGGTCGCTCAGAGCCACTCTGCACAGGTCAGTTCACGGACCCCAAAGGGTCGCGCAGACCCAGCCTGCTCAGGTCAGATCAAGGACTGCAAAGGGTGAGTGACCAAACAGCTGAGCAGTGCACCTTTTGCGACAGACCCAGCATGGGGCTCTAGACATCCAGGCTCCCTCCCCTCCAGAGGAGAGTTCTCCCTGGGAGAGCTTTCCCTGTGAGAACTTGTGAGAGAGCCATATTGGATCCCAGGTCGCTCAGAATCCAGTGTGTTCAGATCAGCTCAGGGACAACAAAGGGTCCCACAGAGACCAGTCTGTGCAGGTGAGTGTGCAGAGCTCAGAGGCAACACATCTTCTAGGACAGGCCCTATATAAGGTCTTCAACTTTACCCTAAGAGGCAGATTTGAACACGAAAACTCCTTGCACATTACCTGCAAGAGGAGAGCTTGCCTGCTGAGACTACTCTTACCACTGAGATTCCAGAGAGAGCTGGGCTCCCTGGTCTGATGACAGAGGCCAACAGAGTCACAGGAGGAATGAACTCCAACCAGAGACAACTATTACAACCAACTCCAGAGATTACCAGATGGCGAAAGGTAAACGTAAGACTCTTACTAACAGAAACCAAGACCACTCACCTTCATCAGAACACAGCACTCCCACTTCAGCCAGTTCTGGATAACCCAACACACCCGAAAAGCAAGACTCAGATTTAAAATCATATCTCATGGTGCTGGTAGAGGACATGAAGAAGGACATGAATAACACACTTGAAGAAATGCAGGAGAACAATGATAAAGAGGTAAAAGTCCTTAAAGAGGAAACACTGAAATTCTTTAAAGAGCTACAGGAAAACACAACCAAACAGGTAATGGAATTGAACAAAACCATCCAAGAGCTAAAAAGGGAAATAGATATAATAAAGAAAACCCAAAGTGGAGCTAAAACTATCCAGTGGAAAAAAGACAGCCTTTTCAACAAATGGTGCTGGCACAACTGGCTGCTATCATGTAGAAGACTGGGAATTGATCCATTCTTATCTCCTTGTACTATGGTCAAGTCTAAGTGGTTGAAGGACCTCTACATAAAACCAGAGACACTGAAACTTATAGAGGAGAAAGTGGGGAAAAGCCTCGATGATATGGGCACTGGGGAAAAATTGCTAAACAAAACAGCAAAGGCTTGTGATGTAAGATCAAGTATTGACAAATGGGACCTCATAAAGTTGCAAAGATTCTGTAAGACAAAAGATACTGTCAACAGGACAAAAGGGCCACCAACGGATTGGGAAAGGACCTTTACCAATCCTAAATCAGATAGGGGACTGATATCCAATATATATAAAGAACTCAAGAAGGTAGACACCAGAAAATCAAATATTCCCATTAAAAAGTGGGGCACAGAGTTAAACAAAGAATTCTCAACTGAGGAATACCGAATGGCTGAGAAGCACTTGAAAAAATGTTCAACATCCTTAATCATCAGGGAAATGCAGATCAAAACAACCCTGAGATTCCACCTCACACCAGTAAGAATGGCTAAGATCAAAAATTCAGGTGACAACAGATGCTGGTGTGGATATGGAGAAAGGGGAACACTCCTCCATTGTTGGTGGGAATGCAAGCAGGTTCAACCACTCTGGAAATCAGTCTGGCGGTTCCTCAGAAAATTGGACATAGTACTACTGGAAGATCCTGCAATACCTCTACTGGGCATATATGCAGAAGATATTCCATCTGGTAACAAGGACACATGTTCCACTAGTTCATAGCAGCCTTATTCATAATAGCCAGAAACTGGAAAGAACCCAGATGTCCCTCAAAAGAGGAATGGATACAAAAAAGTTGGTATATTTACACAATGGAGTACTACTCAGCTATAAAAAACAATAAATATATGAAATTCCTAGGCAAGTGGATGGATCTGGAGGCCATCATCCTGAGTGAAGTAACCCATTCACAAAAGAACTCATATAACATGTACTCACTGATATGTGGATATTAGCCCAGAAACCTAGACTACCCAAGATACAATTTACTAAACACATGATACTCAAGAAGAAGGAAGTTCAAAATGTGGACACATCACCCCTTCCTAGAATTAAGAACAAAGCACACATTGAAAGAGTTAAAGAGATCATGTGTGAAGCTGATTCCAAAGGATGGACCCAATGACTGCGGCTGCCAGGGATCCATCCCACAATCAGCCACTAAACATAGACACTATAGCATATGCCAGCAAGATGGTGCTGAAAGGACCCAGATATAGCTGTCTCGGGGGAAACTATGCCAACGCCAGGCAAACATGGAGGTGGAAGCTCACAGTCAGCTATTAGATGGAACACAGGGTTCCCAAGGAAGAAGGAGCTAGAGAAAGTACCCAAGGAGCTGAAGGGGTCTTCAACCCTATAGGTGGAAGAATAACCATGAACTAACTAGTACCCCCTGAGCTCATGTCTCCAGCTGCATATGTAGAAGAGGATGGCCTGGTTGGCCATCAGTGGGAAAAAAGGCCCCTTGGTCATACAGACTTTATATGCCCCAGTACAGGGGAACGCCTGGGCCAAGAGGTGGGAGCGGATGGGTAGGGGAGCAGGGCTCGGAGGGGGCAGGGTATAGGGAACTTTCTGGATAACACTTGAAATGTAAATGAAGAAAATATCTAATAAAAGTTGAAAATAAAGTACATTGTACATGTGACTGTCCTATACTTTAAAAGTACATTGTACATGTGACTGTCTTATACTTTAAAATTACATTGTATGTGAGACTGTCTTATACTTTCAAAGTACATTGTACGTGTGACTGTCTTATACTTTAAAAGTACATTGTAGATGTGACTGTCTTATACTTTAAAAGTACATTGTATGTAAAAAAAAAAAAAAAAAAAAAAAAAAAAAAAAAAAAAAAAAAAAAAAAAAAAAAAAAAAA
>LR749502.1:2468180-2506956 GCA_902729485.2 Mus minutoides
AGTGATTTTTACAGGGGCACAAAAACGAAATTTAGGTTCTCATGTTTCTGCATCAAATGCTTTTCCCTCAGAACTGCCTCTCTAACTCTGTATTCTCTATTTTTAATAAAAATCACATGAGTGTCTCGATCTTGTTTATCTTATTCTTTGATTTATATATTTATTGTCTAGTTCATAATGTAAACTTTGGATGATCTTTAGTGTACATCCCAAGGATGTACATTATTGTCAGAGAATAACTCTGTGCTTTAATAAGAGAAAGTATCTAGATATTCTATGCATTATAACTTGACATTAAGTACATACTGGATCACATCATATTAAAAATATTTGCTTATTTGTCTCAATGATTTTTGAAGATTTCTTTTTTCTGTTTATTTTCAGTTATGAAAATCTAGAAAAATATTGATTTTTTTTTTTTTTTGGTGGGGTGGTTCAAGACAACGGTTTCTCTGTATAGCCCTGGCTGTCCTGGAACCCACTTTGTAGACTAGGCTGGCCTCAAACTCAGAAATCCTCCTGCCTCTGCCTCCCAAGTGCAGGGATTAAAGGTGTGTGGCACCACTAGATTAGTATTGCATAGTGTATAAAGTGACAAACATAGTATTAAGTACTTTCCTTGATGCCTTTAAAAACTTTCCACAAATACACATATAGGCTCAATATAAATATAAGGCAACCATACAACTAATAGTTTAAGTAAATATAAGTCTATGTAGATAGTAATAAAATGCATATTGGGCATCTATTACAAAGCTCTCACATATTACTCTAAATACCACTCCACTATCCAGTAAAGTCCTATTTGTTTCTCCAAACATAGATATGTAGATAGGCACAATATAAGAGGAGACCAGTTGGAGTCCAAAATATACTGGCTCTGAAACACTGGCCACTTAGTGCTCAGAAGTGAACAGATGCGACACTGACTATCGTTTTGGCAAGCAATTTCTGCAGGCATCAGGCAAACTAGATACTGTCCTTGTGTTAGTGGGAATTTCATTTCAAATTTAAGCTATTAAAACTGAGCCATCCTCTTGGTTGTGGAGTCAGATTGCAGGGTACTGATAACCTAATGATGAAGAATAAGCAACAAAAATCCCTTTATCACTGTAAGGCTTTTGCAGGAGAATTTTTACGAGAGGACTATTAAGAGATACAGGAAAAGGAAAATATGCCCTGCTTAAGAAATCGTCATTTAATAAACTAAAAGTTTAATATGATTGAAAATGTAAAAGATAGATATTTACGTAACCAAACAATCATTTTTACCATAGCATCTATTAAGGCCTTTCACCTAATTTTGGGTGTTAAGATGAAACTCATGTGTTTTTTTTAAATATATTCCAATTCTTCCTGATGTTTAAAATATGTCCTTATTGAATGTCAGTAAAATAATGTTTATCGGTTTCATTCTAACAAAATATTTCAGTTGAAAAATCTCTGAATTTGTGCTAGAAATCTTAGTCCTTCATGACTAAAAAGAAAAAGTATGTAGCATTTTGGATAATTAGCTTGATAGAGAATGTTCTTTGCATACAGTTCCACGTGGACACAAAGTGACCACCACAATATCCGTGACTGGAGATAAATGGCTTTTAGCTTACTGTTTTTAAGCCCTGGAGTGTCTCACTGTGATGAATGGTTTTATTTTGCATTCAGTTCCCCACCCATTGCCCAGCCTCAGTCATCAGACTTTAGTTCCTTGGTCTATAGACATAAGGGAAGAGTCTCCATTCCCTGGGTATGCTTCTGTCTCTTTGGTTTGGTTTCCTGTGAGTAGCAGGCCCAGCTTTCACTGATAAATGCTTACTCATTCATCACATCTCTATTCAAATGTCACCTCCTTTGGGAAGATTCCAGGGAACAATTCCTAATTCCAAATGAGTTCATTTTCCTCTATAAACTTGATGTCACAGTCTTCAATAGCAGTATATGTTATATTGTGCTATAATTGTGAATTATCATGGTTTTCTAAAAGTATTCTATTAGGTTAAAAGCTCACATGTTAGTTAATTTTTTAACTTATTTACACTAGACCTTATTTTATCAAAGAGTAAACCAAAGGCTTCTTAACCAGTAATAGGTGAGAGACAAGAGGGAACCATGGCAAAAAGGTGGGAAATGGAGGTATGGGATAAGCTAGACTAAAGTTATGTTAGGCCATCTTTGTTTTTCAATAACCCAACAAAGTTATTACTATTTAGAAGACAAAGAGCATAACTGAAATCTATCTACTTATTATCTATCTATCTATCTATCTATCTATCTATCTATCTATCTATCTATTATCTATCCATCATTTATCCATCATTCCCTTGAATATGCTCAGAATTATTTTGAACTCTTAAATTTTGTATTTACCACTATTGTTTGTATATATGATTTGTATGTGAATGAACATGTGACATGTAAAGCATGTCAGGGGCAGAGGACAACTTTTGGAGACAATTTTCTCCTTCCATGTTTACATGTGTTTGAGAGATCTAACACAGGTTAGTCATAAGGCATGCACAGAATGTATGTTACCCATTGAATATTCTTTCCTAAGCAATATTTTACTCAATTACTAAATTCCCTGTGGGTCTACATTCCCTCTGGCCTCTGGGGTACTTTGGGGAAACTCTGAGATACTGACCATGGGATGGGAGAACACAGTCTAAGATAGAAGAGCTGAAGTTGAGCTCATCAGTGATTATCCTTAGCCTGGTGGCAGTTGTCTGGGTTCACAGCTGGGCCTTCTAAGGAAGACTTAAGTTGTAGCTCTGAAGACAAAGGCCTTGTCCATGCTTTCCACAGTGGTTCTTGATGAAAGAGACAGTCCATGATTATCCTTATCAATTATTGACTACTCATCATGGAAAAAATGGATGTGTACTTAGGTAGGACCAATGATTAAATACCTTTGGCAGGAAGAGATATCTGCGAAGGGAGGCTTATTGGCTAAACTCTCAGGGCCTCTAGGCACCTCATTAGCATGGAGAACTCTATTTTGGAATATGTAACCGATGTGGGGAATGTGGCACATGTTCCTGGCCAGGAATCTAATAGGGAGCAGGGGGGTACTGACCATAACTTAAGTGGGTAACTGGGTACCAGCATCTCAGACCCACTCTATCTTATTAAGTTTCCTGGCGTGGTTCACTGTCCCACAATTTTTCTTCTCATTTTAGACTGATAACTTAGGCACTGAACTATGATGTCACCTACTGAGCATGGTAATTCATCACATTTCTTCAAATAATTCTCCTTACTTCTGAATGTAGGGCAAAAAGCATAGAGAGACAAAGTCATTTTTGTTTCATGATTACATTACTCTAACATTGGTGAAATCAACTCTGTGAACTACATCTGCAAAATGGCACCAATGAAAGGGAAGTCAGTATTCATTTAGCCTGAAGTTACATAATATATGATTCTAAAGTAAATCTGAATGAAATATATTAAAAGTCATTTCTCATTTTCACTTGCTCAAGTTCACTGATGCTCTTCTTTTGTTTTCAGTCTATTCATAATTGGTCCCATTTCTGCAGAAATTTCACGTATTGTTAAATGATTTGATTTCTTTTGCCTCCCATGTTTGAGGGAGTTTCTGAGTCATGTGGTAAGCTGCTTGGACACCATTAAACTGTCATTTTCTGTTGTAATTGCAGTAAGAAATTAGTTTCGGTCATGAGTGTAAACTATCTATCTCATGAGTACATGCTCCTCATTCCTCTTCACAGTGCAATTGTTTTGTCTACCTCTGAACAATTATTGATGTTTATCTAGCACCTAAAGAATGAGCTGAAGAAAAGGGAATGGCTGGAGGGAAGTGGGATGTAAAGAAGAAAAGACAGTTTGAGGACAGTCTCAGAGGATCAGAGGTCTCCTCTAAATATGGATATTGATGTCTAATTTACCTTTAGCTAATAGCAGTGTGTGCAGAAACTATCAACTACAGCTTTATCTTTCTGAATGAGCACCACTTGACACCCCCCCTGAGAGTGCTCCCTTAGAGACCTCCTGACAAAATTAGATAAGTTGCTCCTTCTCATTCATACTGACTATAATAAACTCACAGGTTTCTGGATTGCAGTTGATGTGTCTTCATGTGCATGGCCTACCAGATCCTAGAGTTTCTGTAGGTGCATCTGTCTATTTTTATTCCCTCCTCTCCCCAGTCAGGTTAATACCAAAGCTCAGCAAGTCACTGCAGAAACTCCATAATTAGTAAAATTATTTCAAAATACAACAGAAGAGTATTATCCTGCATTAGTGGACAAAGATGCTCCCAGAAGGCATAGGTAATTGATCAAAAATGTACAGGTCAAGGCATGGAGTAACTTTGATCAGGGAGGACCCACAAGCTCCAAGGCAACAAAGGATATTGCTATTGGTTCTGCACCAGAACCACATTGCTTAAAATAACACATGCTTGACTAGAAAATATTGAAAAATTAGTTTCACAACAACTGGAAATCTTCCTCTCTTCAGGCTAGTATCTACAATACTCGAAGTTACTATGCAGGCTTCTGGGGAAGGAAAATACATCAATGATCTTATACAATGCTTTCATTCAGGGACTCCACTGTCACATATTTGCTGACCTCAATTGCTCTTCAAAACTGTGGAGGAAGATTATTTGGCCCCTTTATTTTCATGACTCAAAAGCCAGCACCATGTGGCTAACACTGCCAAGTTTGACTAATGGTGTTAGATGAAATCTCACTCTCTGTACCACATTTATAGCTGCTTTTGCTTGTTTTTGATATTTAGGAGCATTAAAGTCCTTAAGCTCTTTCCTTACTCAAGTTGAAAGCTTAGCTTGGTAGGATTTTGCCCAGAAAGCAACTTCTCCTTTATTCCAATGCAAGTTTTGTCTCTATTTAATGGTACTAATTGGTTTAACTATTGTAACTGTCTTCCAACATAAGCCTTAGCTGTAATATTAAGTTAGCCAACATCTTTCCTCACTCCATATGGTCTGTAATATTACTTATCTATTACTATGGTAAAATACCATATTCAAGGAAACTTATAGAAGGAAGGGTTTATTTAGGCTCACAATTACATAGGGATATGAATATATATCATGGTGGGGAATCATGGGAAGAAGCAATATGTGGAATCACATCTTAAACCACAAGCCATAAGCAGAGAGAATGAGCTAGGAATGGGGCAAAAGATTAAAACCTCAAAGCCTGCTCCCAGGGAAGTATGTCCTGTAACAAGGCCACATCTCAGAGACCAATCAAAATTGCACTTAAACTTCACTGTATGATTTTTCTGTGGATGTGGCCATGAAAACATGGGCATGATAGACACATTAAGTTTACTTTGTACTTAATAAATATTTGCTCAATGTGAAGAAGTATATTTTACAATAGAGAAATTCACTTCAGCTTGGATGGATTGGCTTGAATTATGAGAAAACGGTATCTGCTTTAGTGCAATATTAAAACATGTCTAATATCTTAATATTAATATAGTCTTTAAAAACAGCAGTATGAAATAGATATCTTTTGAAATTTAGACCCTTGCTGTTACAATTATCTTGAAATAAGTTTGTACTATACTCTAAATAAATTCTTAAAGGTATATCAATTATTATGCAAAATTAAAAAGAAATATGCAAATATATAAGGGTATAGGAGCAAAAGTGAAATCATAGAGAGGTCAAATCATGAGGAATAAAAAAGAATAATGTTTAAGGCTATAGCTGTCTTCCTAATGCAGTCTTCACAAGATGAGTATCTCATCCTAAATATCTCAGTTCCATTAATAACCTGTCATAGTTATTTATCCATGCAGTTAGCTAAGCATTTTTCACCCATCTTCACCTTTTAATGTAATGAGGTGAACTAAGATGGCCAATTTCTTCCTTCTGTTTTCTGATCTTCAAAATTAATTAAAATGAAATGTTACTTAAAATGCATGAAAGTATAAAAAGTTGTAGTATTGTAAAACCTGGACCCTCTTGAGACCCACCCTCAGAGATATCAAGATGCAGATCAATGCACAAGTAAGAGACTTATTTTCCAGTGCATAGGGGTCGACCTTCAATTAGTCCCTCAAGATGAGTGATGAGAAGGCGACCCCAAATGGCCACCACAAGCAGTTTTTATAATTTTTAGGGGCACCAGTTACATAGCAAGGTTACACTTCAAACTTATTGGCTAAGTATATTGACCTTTAAATCTATTGGCTAGCAAGCATGACACACATTTAAACTCTACCTGGGACTTTCCAGAGGGACAGGTTACTATTAGTCAGCACATTCTGAGAATCTTTTACTCAAGAATGTTCCTGTGGTTGGAGAATGGAACTTGGCCTAGCCTTGAACCCAGGTGGGAGGGGGAAGCTGTAGGAGCATGTGGGACTGGCAAAAGCCCTTAGGGTCCCTCCACCATAAGTTTACTGACCTTCCTAAGTAGATCAGAAGCCCTACATAATTTTTATAGTCTTAATAATATTTATAATGTTATTTCCCTTTACTCTCCCAGTTTTTTTTCCTTTCATTTATTTTTAATCCATTTAGGTTTAGAGATGAGATTTTGCTGTACAGAAGCCTAGGCTAACCAAGAACTCATTATCTTTTATCTTTGCCTCCTAACTGAGATCACAAGGTATTGCCACCCTGGACAATTTTCATTTATTCATTTTAAAGTTTCAATGTCTAAAGTTTTAACTGTAGGCCAGCCATTGGAGTTATCTGCTGTAGACACTAATATCTACAAAATAAAATTTTTTCTTTGATGGAATAAATAATGTGTTGTGCTAGGGGCCTGTTTGAGTCAGTTATTACTAAACCAATGTTCCCACTCATTTGCAATTTCATAGTCTAAGATAGGACAGAAAAAAATCGAACTAAGCTCTTAATGAGTTTGAAGAAAAGGCTTAAAAATAATTGGAAAGATTGGTAAGAATATTGAATATGAGTCTTTTCTATCAAATACTATAAAACTTGAACTTTGAAGAAGGAACTCAAATCTTTTGGTTTCCTTCCCCCCAACTTGTGAGAATTTATGCAAATGTTTTAATCTTCCCCACCCAAGAAAGTCTTTGTCTACTGAAAGGCCCCCAGTTGCATTCCCAGAATTTGATGGCCTGAAGCAATGACCATTTTCCTTTTCACCATCATTTCCTGTGTGCCAGTTCTTTTAAGACTAGTCAACTGAACAAAACTGTGGTGTCAGATTTGATAAATTGGGAAATGAGAGTCATCACCTGAGGTAGAGTAAAAGCCAAACCAAATGTATTCCTTAGTCAGCTGCAGTTCTCTGTGTAAGCTCGAGGCCAGCCCTGAAGCATACATCATAAGAACATGCTGACCAGGCAGGTTGTACTTATGTGTTTAGGAATTCTATTTACATTTTATGTGTATACATATATGTACATATATGTAACAGCAATTAGTTAAACAGAGAAAATGAATTGGAAAGGGTAAGAATGTGTATTCTAATATAATTACATTGTTTCCTCTACCTTCCCTCCCTTTAGAGGAGTTTAGAGGGAGGAAAGGAAGAGGAAAACAATGTAATTATATTATAATCTCAAAAAATAAAAATGACTTGGAAAAGAACCAAGTGCACTTCTTGTCATGTATGTGACTTTTTGGAGTAGACCCTCTTGACATAGTAAAATTTGCCTCATCCAGACATTTCAAAAAGTATCTCTTCTAACTGAACTTAATTTCTTAAATGCAGTAATATGATAGTACCGAGCAAGGGCAGAATAGCTCACTTAAATAAGTAGATAAGAGAGTGCTATTTCAATAGATGAGACTTACATTGACACAAGAAAGAGGAAGGCTTAGTCACTGAAAAATCAAAGAAAAGAAAAGAACTTCTGGGCAAATCAAACATCATCCCCAAATTCTCAATAATGGTCAAGAGATTCATGGTTCACAAGATATATAAACAGAAAAGACCCAATGTCAAAAAAGAAAGATGAAAGAAAGAAAGAAAGAAAGAAAGAAAGAAAGAAAGAAAGAAAGAAAGAAAGAAAGAAAGAATATAGAATACATGTGATACAGGTAGTAAGTGTTAGCATTCTGTCTAAGCTCCAATCCACAATTACCTGGCAACAGACAGGTAGGCCTGACCACCTCTGCCTCACCACCTCTGCCTCTCTCTCTTGCCTCTTGCTCCCTCATGCTCCCCCTTTCTCCTTTCCCTTCCTCCCTCTCTCCATGTGGTTATGGCTGGCCTCTTCTTCTCTTTTCTCTTCCTCTCTCTGCCTTTCTCTGCCTCTTCTACCATCTTAACTCCCTTCCCTATGCCCTGAATAAACTCTGTTTTATACTATACTGTCATGTGGCTGGTCCGTCGGGGAGGAGGGATTTCTTGGCATGGGCCCGCTGAGGCATCCCCTTTCCCCATACCTCACCACACCCCCATAGAACATATTCTTATACCTCTTTATCTTTTTGTAAACAAATCACTAAGCTCTTTGTGGATACTATAGAACAGTACTTTAGTGTGGGAGGGTATAGAGTGTGTGTATGAGGAATGTATTATGGTTTGATAATATTTTTTCTGGGAATTTTGTAAGAGTAATGAATTAGAGAGAGGAAATTAAAAGATTTTTTTCCTTAAAACATGTTTAATGAATCAAAGCAAGAAATGAAAATGTGGCATAAAGCAATGGCTATAGCAATATAAATGGATGGCAATATAAATATATTTGTTGATATGGCTCATAAAGTAATATTATAATTGGTTACTTCTCTTAATCCATTCCCAGACTAGGGTCCATTAAATGGAGAATTGAGATCTTATTAATTTTTACCTTTACTCCCAGGTGAATCTATTCAATAAAAACCATGTTTTAATACATTGTTGTATCTGGTACATGGAATTCCGTCATTTAATCTTAGAGTAGATTTTTCTATCCTTGATGAATCCCTTGTTAGTTTTGATATATTACAATATTGTGAAGAGGATCGTATCTTCCTTTTCAGTTCCCATTCAAGATCTTACATGATCTTCAACAGCATTCTTTTAGAATTTTTTCCTTTAGGTTTAAGAAACAAGATCTTTTCATTTGTCTCTCTTACAAAATGTCTTGTTTTTTCTTGCTGATTTTATATGCTGGTAATTTCTGCCACGTACTTTGGGATTTTCATTACCCATTTTATGTCCTACTTGTAATGTGATAACACTATAATCCTGTGAGAACATCATCATTCTATATATTAATCAAATGCTACATTTTGTTTTCTTCTATATATTTATAAATAAAGCAAAATATTTTAGGCTTATTTTTTTCCATTCAAAGAAGTAGGATCCAAAGACACAGATATGCTCTTACATGGAATATATATATATATATATATATATATATATATATATATATATATATATATATATTTCCCATTCATCCCATAGCTTGAAATAAAGTGGTTTGAATTTGTTCCTTGCCTTTGTCCCTGGTGAAACTTATCAATCATTGTCTTTCCTTTTTTATAGGTTATTATAATTTTCTTATATATTATTCCTGGCAGTTTGGTATTTCGCTATCTCCAGAAAAGCTTAGTGTCAATTACATTTGTTCCTTCAAATGACTTATAAAAACTGTCAGATTAGACTGACCCTAGGAGATTTCTCCATTTGTAGTTTTTTGTGCAGAACAATTTTCCCTACACTGTGTTTCTTGTCTGTAATTCACCTTTTTTTTCAAGACAAAAATAGTCTTCTCGACTTAAATAACAGCAAGTAAAGTTTAGAAAAAAGGAATTTTGAAATGAAAATGATGTAAAAATTTGTTCTAGTTTCTCCACATTATTGTCAATGATTAATTAATCAAATAATCTGATTAATTATTTTTTATTAGATATTTTCTTCATTTATATTTCAAATACTATCTCCCTTCCTAGTTTCCTCTCCGAATGTCCCTATACCCACCCCAGCCCTGCTACCAAGCCCACCCATTCCTGCTTCCTGGCCCTGGCATTCCCCTGTACACAACTAAGGGCCTCTCCTCCCATTAATGGCCAACTAAGTCATCCTCTGCTACATATGCAATTAGAGACACAAGCTCTGGAGTGTAGTGGTTAGTTTATATTGTTGTTCCTCCTATAGGTTTGAAAACCCCTTTAGCTCCTTCGGGCCTTTCTCTAGCTCCATGATTGGGGGCCATTTGTTCCATGGAATAGATGACTGTGAGCATCCACTTCTGTATTTGGCACTGGCAAAGCCTCACAAGAGAGAGCTATATCAGGGCCCTGTCAGCAAACTCTTGCTGGCATATGCAATAATGTCTGGGTTTGGTGGTTTTTTATGGGATGGATCTACAGGTGGGGCAGTTGCTGGATGGTCATTCCTTCCTTCTCAGCTCCGAACTTTGTGTAACTCCTTCCATGGGTATTTTGTTCCCTAGTCTAAGAAGAAGAGAAGTATCCACACTTCTGTCTTCCTTCTTCTTGATTTTCATGTTTTTTGCAAATTGTATCTTGGCTATTTTAAGTTTCTGGGATAATATACACTTATCAGTGAGTTCATAGCATATGTGTTTTTTTCTGATTAGGTTAGCTCAGTCAGGATGATCTCCAGATCCATCCATTTGCCTAAGAATTTCATAAATTCATTGTTTTTAATAGCTTAGTAGTACTCCATTGTATAACTACACCACATTTTCTGTATCCATTCCACTGTTGAGGGACATCTGGGTTCTTTCCACCTTCTGGCTATTATAAATAAGGCTGCTATGAACATAGTGAAGCATGTGTCTTTATTACATATTGGAGCATATTCTGGATATAAGCCCAGAAGGGGTATTGCTGTATCTTCCAGTTTTGTTATGTCCAATTTTCTGAGGACCCGCCAAACTGATTTCCAGAATGTTTGCTCCAGTTTTCAATCCCACCAGCAATGGAGGAGTGTTCCTCTTTCTCCACATCCTTGCCAGCATCTGCTGTCACCTGAATTTTTTATCGTAGCCATTCTGAATGGTGTGAGGTAGAATCTCAGGGTTGTTTTGATTTGCATTTCCTTGATGATTAAGGATGTTGAACATTTTTTTAGATACTTCTCAGTCGTTCTGTATTCCTCAGTTGAGAATTCTTTGTTTAGCTCTACCCTATTTTTAATCCAGCCAATCCATGAGCATGGGAGATCTTTCCATTTTCTGAGATCTTCTTTGATTTCTTTCTTCAGAGACTTGATGTTCTTATCATACACATCTTTTAATTCCTTAGAGTCATATCAAGGTATTTTATATTATTTATGACTATAGTGAAGGGTGTTGTTTCACTAATTTCTTTCTCAGACTCCTCCTTGAGTTTGCCAGTCATGTTCATACTTTGTAACTAGATACTTTCTGTTATCTAAACTTGGGATAATTTCACTTCCTTTTTTCATTGCTCTCTCTCCTTTTGTCACACATAGAGAAACCTTATTCAATAACCACCTACGTAATATCTTCCTCTTTTTATAAACTTTTTCATTTTAATGTGTTCATTTTTCTTCATTATTATGATTTGGTGGTATTTTATTAAGTAATTGATTTCCCCTACAAGAGTGTTGAGTCATGAAAATATTTATTTTATTATGAAAGATATTATAATGCCACTGGCCTATTATGATTTCAGTAACATAGTATGTACTCAACTAATATTTACTGAATCAATGAATAATGGATCTAAGAAAAACCCTAGAGAAGGGCTGTGTATGGAAATCAGCACTAGAGCTTTTTACTGGAAATTTGCAAGATCCTGGATTTCAAAAATAGTAGTAGAAAAACAAAACACAGACACCTTCAAGAAAATTAGACTGTTTGAGTGGTAAGATAAATATAATGAACATAAATTTAACCAGTGAGCTTGAACAAATTATCTCCTTTTTGAATTTGAATTGATCATTCCAAATGTAGTAATTAACAGCATGTGTCCTCTAATTTGATATATTAAGTTGTATATAAAAGTTCATATTATAAGTATGTAAAAATTGTTATCAGTTTGGGTGTTGTCCTCATTGCTAAGACCAACAACACTGAAAACTTGATACTAGCTTTAAGGAAAATGCATTTCTGTCATAAATCAGTTATATATATATATATATATATATATATATATATATATATATATGTCAAATGAAGTAGTAAACTTATAAGCTAGTGTTAGCAAAAGTAGAATTCTTTTAGGTAGGAATATTAAGTAATTACAATCGATATATGTGAATATATACATATATGTGTACATGTACAATATGCACTCATACCTGTGGAGAAAGGCAAGGGGAGAACTTATTCTGTGTCTGGCATTTTTGAGCAAGTTTGTGAAAATTACTGTTCTGCAACTGTTTCTTTTTGAAATCTACTTTTATGGTTTCATTGAAAATTAAGCATCAATCTAAGTACATTAAATTAAATTGAAAGTGAATCTATATCATTCCAAATGTGATCAGGGTCAAGTTTGAACAGCAAGGAAAAGCTATATGCCCCGAACTTTCCTAATGTATTTGGTGATCAGAACCTTGTTTATAGAGCTGCCCTCAGTGGGAGGGGCAGTGGAGAAGTTCCAGCTTTGGTCAGACCATCTGAGTGTCGACATTATCTCCTGGGGCTACAGGATCACTGCTCTGCAGGTCAAAGACAGGCAGAGGAAAGCTTCAGGCATGGTTCTTGTCTTTGATGAGTTGGGAGGTTACCTCCAGAAGCAACCCTACTTTAGAGCAGTGGATGGGAGGGTAGCCAACTGAATTGCCAAATGGATATTTACCGTAGGGTGGGAAAGAGTACTACATGCACATTAACAGAGAGCCCAACAGTCTCCATGGAGGATTCACAGGGTTTTATGAGGTTCTCTAGACCCCTCAGGTGTTGTCCAATGGTGTCCAGTTCACTCAAGTCAGTCCAGATGGTGAGGAAGGCTACCCTGGAGAGTTGAAAGTCTGGATGACATATACCCTGGATAGTGCAGAGCCTTCAATCAACTACAGAGCACAAGCCAGTCAGACCACTCCAGTTAATCTGACCAACCATTCTTATTTCAGCCTAGCAGGCCAGGGCTCCCCAAATATATATAACCACAAAGTCACCATTCCAGCAGGTGCATATTTGTCTGTGGATGAATCTCTAAGTCCAACAGGAGTCATTGCTTCATTGGAAGGAACTGTCTCCGACCTGAGAAATCCAATATAGCTTGGAAAGTACCTGCATGGTTACCACATTCATGGTTTTGACCAAAATTTTTGTCTAAAGGAGTCAAAAGAAAAGAAATTTTGTGCAAGGGTTCATCACGCTGCAAGTGGGAGGATCCTGGAAGTATATACAACCTAACCTAGCATTCAGTTTTACACAGGAAACTTTTTGAATGGTACTCTGAAAGGCAAGAAGCAAGAGGTCTAGCCTAAGCACTCAGATTTCTGCCTTGAGACCCAGAATTGGCCAGATGTGGCCAATCAGCAACAGTTCCCTAAGGTGCTACTGAGGCCTGGAGAGGAGTACAACCACATCACCTGGTTCAAGTTCTCTGTTGTTTCAAGAAGATGGATGATGGGTCCTGATTCAGGCCAGGCTAGTCCCCACTCACCTGCTTCACTTTAAAAGTAATCCTGTGTGTTAAGTCATACACATGGTAGCAGCCATAATAACCAGCTTGAATACTGATATGATTTCCCAGCAGCTGGCTACAGGCCATGTCTAATAACCACCTTTGTTCTCTGTCCAGCACAATCACTTAGTAGAGAAATGGTCCTCTGGACTCTCCTTATTTCACAGGCTCCATCTCTCCACCCTGATTCCATCTTGTCTATTTTCTTTAAGCCTTTCTTTCTTTGACAGAACTCTGTTTTCCTGCCTCTTCTTTTACACCACTCTATCCTCCAGAAGTTTTAACCGGGTCTTGAGTTCAAGTGTGACAATTCAAGTCTCCCTCTGTGCCCTTAGCTCCGTCTGCCTGAGCATTCCTGAAAGACAAGCAGGTTCTTCTTCTTTTTTTTTTTTTTTTTTTTTTTTTTTTTTTTTTTTTTTTTTTTTTTTTTTTTTTTTTTTTTTTTTTTTTTTTTTTTTTTTTTTTTTTTTTTTTTTTTTTTTTTTTTTTTTTTTCATTTTTCACACTGCATGTCCTTTTATTATATATCTTCTTTTTTTTTCAACTTTTATTAGATATTTTCTTCATTTACATTTCAAGTGTTATCCAGAAAGTTCCCTGTATCCTCCCCCCTCCCGGCCCTGCTCCCCTACCCACCCGCTCCCACCCCTTGGCCCCGGCGTTCCCCTGTATTGGGGCATATTATATATCTTCTTAAATTACATTTCAAATGCTATCCTGAAAGTTTCCTATGCCCTCCCCCCGCCCTGCTACTGGGGGTTCTGGTTAGTTCATATTGTTGTTCCTCTTATAGGGTTGCAGACCCCTTCAGCTCCTGGAGTACTTTCTCTAGCTTCTCCATTGGGGGCCCTGTGTTCCATCATAAAAACTACTGTGAACATCCATTTCTGTATTTGCCAGGAATTGCATAGCTTCACTCAAGATAGCTATATCAGGGTCCTTTCAGCAAAATCTTGCTGGAATATGCAATAGTGTCTGGGTTTGATGGCTGATTATGGGATGGATCCCCAGGTGGGGTAGTCTCTGGATGGTTTATCCTTTCTTCTTAGCTCCAAACTTTGTCTCTGTAACTCCTTCCTGGGGTGTTTTGTTCCCTATTCTAAGGAGGAATGAAGTATCCACACTTTGGTCTTTGTTCTCCTTGTTTTTCTTGTGTTTTGAAAATTGTATCTTGGGTATTCTAATTTTCTGGGCTAATACCCACTTATCAGTGAGTGCATATCAAGTAATTTCTTTGTGATTAGGTTACCTCACTAAGAATGATATCCTCCAGATACATCCATTTGCCCAAGAATTTCATAAATTCGTTGTTTTTAATAGCAGAGTAGTACTCCATTGTGTAAATGTACCACATAATCTGTATCCATTCCTCTGCTGAGGGACATCTGGGTCCTTTCCACCTTCTGGCTATTATAAATAAGGCTGCTATGAACATATTGGAACATGTGTTCTTACTACCAGTTGGAACATCTTCTGGGTATATGCCCAGGAGAGATATCACTGGATACTCAGGTAGTACAAGCCTTTCTTCTCAGACTTACCATAGCAGCTACAGACATGGCTGAGAAGTGAAGAGCACACACTGCTCTTATAGAGGACAAGAGTTCACCATGTCAGGCTGTAGGGGTGCAAGCATGCACATTCTAGCCTCTGGGAATACCCACACTCATGCACATCCCCACATCCACAACAGATAAAAAAATTAATTTTTAAAGTAAAAAAAAAAAAATCACTTTAGAAGCATTGCAGTAAGTTGAACAATCTTTTCAGAGATGGTGTGATTTAAAGTGTAAGATCCAAATACCCAGAAAAATTTTCATTTTCCTGCCTTTGAGGTTAACTAGGAGCTTGGCTGTGGTGTAGCAAGATGCACAGGCATGGAAGGCAGGAGCCTCCCACCAACAGTGCCCATAGCATTCAACTTTGCACTAGAAGTAGATGCTCCCTTGAGATGAAATGGGTGGAGGTTCCTCATTTCCTCAAAGATTTTGTCATCCTGATGTTCCTAGGCTGCTTGTTTTGGAAAAAAATATAATTTATGTTATTATCTACTACAATCACTTCAAAGAAAACCAAAAATTTTATCTTCAAAAATAAAATCTAAACAAAGGTCTTCACAGTATCGGATACCCAGAAAATGAATAAGAACACATGTTCAAATTGAGGATTTGTTCTGCTCTAAATTCATTATATGCTTTTTTTCACCTGAATGAAGCTTTGTCATTTCCTTAAGTAATTTATTCCATTATTAGAGTGATAAATGTTAAGCTCATGTCTCTAGCTGCATATGTAGCAGAAGATGGCCTAGTAGGCCATCATTAGGAAGAGAAGCCCCTTGGTATTGCAATCTTTATATGCCACAAAAGAGGGGAACGCCAGGGCCAAGAAGTGGGAGTGGGTGCGTAGGGGAGCAGGGCTGCGGGAGGGTATAGGGAACTTTTGGGATAGCATTTGAAATGTAAAATAAGAAAATATCTAATAAAAAAAGTAAAATAAAAATAAACCTCACCCATGGTTTTATAAGTATCACTAATAACTTATTGGCTCAGAAAAGTGTATTTTGATAATACAGTTTCTTTGTTCTGTTGATGATATGTAAATCATAAGTAAACATTCAATTTGATCTCATAATAAAAAGTCATGATACTAGAATGGTAAACATTTTTAACACACTCAAAATATAAGTAGTCCTTAGTTTATCAAATAATCTTCAGAAATTATCTTAAAGAAGAGCCTTGAACAATGAGAGGTGACAATGACCAGCACTCCTTTTTGATCTCTTGTGAAAAGGTTAAAATGTCATGAAGAAATATGACAGATGGATCTCCTCAGACATGGTTTTCAGTGAAATTTCATACTAATTCATCTGAACAGGTGAAGGTATTCTTATGATCTTGTCTATGAAGAATGTAAAATGACAGGAGAGGAATATAACACAGGGATAACTCATGACATAATCTGTATATCCATTTGCAGGAGACAAGAAATATATTGAAGCTGATAAATGGTCAAAACATATACATTTAGTATTATGTCATGACTTCAATGTATATACCAGGTACTAGATACAGCCTGTAACTTCTGTTGAATTTGATATAGAATTTTGAAGTCATTGAATCCAGCACTCATATACAATAATCTACAATGGAGTATTCTTTCCTTGAACTTATTGGAGAAAGGAGATTATTAATAGAGGAAATAACAAAACTTTGTCTATTTAAGTCTCATGTAGGGTGATTTAGTCATTGAATGTCTTGTTATTATTTCCACTGGGAAAAAGAAAAAAAATATTATCTTTAACAGAGAAGGAATCTATATTATAGGGAACCACACTTTAAAATTATTTTATAATTATTTGATATTAATTTATTGCTTTTGGTCATATTACTCTTGAGCCATAACTCTAGAAAATCTTTTTATTGATGACACACATGTCACTTGATTTTCTTAAATCCATTTTAGAAATGAAATACTAGTCGTTGACACAAATATAGTCGGAAGGATCTACACTCCACTTTTCCTTCTCAGTTTTTACTTCGAATTCTCGACAATCTTGTGTACATTGTGTGTCTTTTAGAGATGGTTTTCTATACGACTTTTTTTTCACTACATTGAGGTATGAAGGGGTAAGTAAGTTTAAGTAGAAATTTTTATTGGTGATTTTTTTTCTGAATAAACTAATCATAGATTATAATTAGTTATCTGATATAACAGCAGATATGTACTGCCCTTCTTACATGCTTCTCTCTCTATTAAATGTGCTGATGTCCACTGGACTCTGCAGTGTCCACACCAGCAAGAAGGTGCCCATAAAATCTGGGCCCTAGACCTCACAGCCTCAAGATCATTCACTCTAATAAATCTTTGTCTTTATTAACTACCTCTGAGCCAGCTGAGGCAGCACAAGCCTTTATTCCCAGCACTTGGGAGGCAGAGCCGTGCAGATCTCTGTGAGTTCCAGACCAGCCTGATCTGTAGAACAAGTTGAAAGGCAACCAAGGCTACACAGAGAAACCCTATCTCAAAAGCTAAAGGTGAAAAATAAATTAATTGTTCAAAATCTCTGGTATTGAGGTATAGTAAAAACAAATAGGTCAGGATGGCAAATGAATAAAAAATTCAGGGCAATTATTATTACATGCATATTTTTCCAAAAATATCATACCTCTCCTTATCTACCCTTCCTCTCCACTGCAACAAAGTGTTGCTGAACCTCCTCCTCAATGTCCTGCCTTCCCATTGTCTTTATTTACTGTCACACAGTAGGCCCACCTCACAACCTTAAAAGATTCCATGTCTCTCCTGCCCCAAATAATTTCCTGTTTTCTTTTGCTCCTTCCCCACCAAGGAGATGTACCACACACTGAAACAAAACTAGTTGTCATGAAGCATTTATTGCATTTTATTTAACAATTTCCAAACATTATTATGTATGGGTGTAGTATTTGGTCTCTACGGAAAAAACCACTTCCACCAAGGTTTTGGAGCAGGAGGTGAAGAGGATTCTGGGTTTGGGGATGACTCAGGTGGAGAAGCAGTACTATTAAAAGTATGAGGTTCTTCTACGACCTCTTCATTTTCCCTTTCCTGTTCTTGAGTTTGTTTGTGAATCTCTTCCAGTTCCTTTTCTCGAGTTTGTTCATGTTTTGCCTTCTTATTCTTGCGAAAGATCAAGACGGTGCACTTTCTTTTCTTCTCATTTCTCTTCCTCTTGATTTTGGAGAGCAGAGAAAAGAAGGACATAAGTTAAAACAGTTTCAAGCAAAGTATAGCATCTACATGTTGATGAATAAAATAGGCTGGATAACAAATTTATAACAGTTAATGACAAGAAAGGAGTAATGGGTGAGGAACTCGGGGGCTTGAGGAGGAACCTAAGAGATTCTGACCTTTCCATGGCCTGCTGTTTCCCCTTGATCACGGCAAAGCCTTTCTCTCTGGCTTGTATTGTTTTCATCTTCTGTAGTTATAGGAGTAGCTGATTCATCATCAGACTTACGTTCAGACAGTGTGTCAGAACTAGAATCGCTTTCATCTTCTTTATCTGCCATCATGTTATAGCTCTTAGAGCTACTGTTCACTTCAGGAGGCCTGTCCTATCTTATATATTCCTGCAGGACAATGAGAAGCCACGCCCTTCAGCTTTGATTGGTTAACAGAATCTTCTCCAACCAATGGTATGTTGGCTTGGCTTAGCTGTCACAAAGCTACCTCATCTACATATTCCATGAACCTAGAGGGGAGTAGTGTCAATGAGGAAGAAATTAAATGGTCTAGGTAGATAAAGGGCTCTTATATAATCATCCTAAAATAATATCAGACTAATCTTTAACTCTGACAACATCCTCTATGTCTCAAGGATAGTAATCAATATGGTACATTAAATTCTTCTAAGGGGTTCTCCATAGTCACCCATTCACCTTTTAATAATATTGTTTTTAACTCCTAGTAAATGTCCAGCATTCTGTAACTACTTGCAGCCTCGTAATGTTGTGCCTTTATTTCATTTATATACTTGTGAGTTATCTCACTCCTCTAAAATATTTCACTACAACAGGCAATTATTCAGAATGTATATTGTAGAACACATTTTCAGGAATTTTCTATTTATCCAATTAATATTTATGAGTGTGTTCTTCCAGAATGCTACATTAAATCTAAATCTTTTGGTCAATGGACCTAACTTTTGACAATTATATTAATTCATTGGCTTTGCTGTAAAGCTTCCATGGATATAACCCCATAATGCTCCCATTACAAAAAAATAGGTGTATAGATATTATCAGTATACACTAAAAAATCTTATGGTGGTCTTATAGTGGTGTTACATAAGAATTTCATATAGTACATGTTCTTGTTCAGTATGAGTGTCTAACTAGTGTACCTCTATATTGACCATATTACCATATTTTCTCTTAGTCTGTCTAAAGAAGTGTAATAAACACCTGCTTTATATACTACCAATGGTAACACGAAGTTGTTCCCATTACAAGATAAATCTTGTCTTATAATTCATTCTTATGAGTCAATTATAGGTGAATAAATAGTTTTAGGCCATACACAAGATTTTTGCACTCTTTTAAGGAAATCTCCAACTAAATACTTTCCCCATCAAACTCCAATTTATTCATTATGCAACTTAGATGCCATAGATACAATGAACCTTATTATCTTCAATGTCAAAGGAGACTTTGGATATACTATTGAGTAGCCAATCTTAAGACAGAGACATTATCTCATATTGTTCAGTTCGATTCAAGAAAATCATAACCCCTAAACAATTCGCTGAAGAATATAGAAGAGTCAGAACCAATGCCATGATATACTAAATGACAGTATACCATGCATTGTTTGGCTTTGGATATAGATGGCAGACACAGTCAAAGAATTTGGGGCACTGCAGAATCTATAAAACTAAAAAGGAAATAATTTGACACATTATTCAGAAGAAAGTATAGGCCTTCTGATACCTAGTAGTGATGTTGGTGGCTGTAGTAGTAACAACTATTATTAATTATTATCTTTGACCGACATTAAGTTTGTCAGTATTGTAGATGCTTTTTAGGAAAAAAAAAAAAAAGCATAATGCAAACAAAATATTTCATCCCCTAAATTCTCAAGGAGAACATGGATAGCATAAAAAAAGGTAAATATCACCAAACATGATTTGGGTTAGACACATGCTCTAGACAATACAATTATTGATAAGCCTTTTTATAGTATTTAGAAAATTTTAAAAAGATATTGAAGCTATGAAAATATCATCAGATATGGGAAAAATCAAAGAAATCATTTATATGTAGGACTTAGTTTGAAATATAGAAGTGGGAGTGGGCAGGTAGGGGAGTAGGGTGGGGGGTATAGAGAACTTTCGGGATAGCATTTCAATATGTAAATAAAAAATATCTAATAAAAGTGAAAAAAATATAGAAGTCCGAGCCATTAATTTATAGACACCCAGCAATGGATTTGATGCAGATTTTCCTAGAAAATAGAAAATAATATCTTTGTAGAAAAGAGCATTTATAGGGACACTACCATGTTGTCCACTTGCCAACTCAGAGTAACTGAATTCAGTCCAAACTTCATAAATAATTAAATGAAAATTAAACATGACCAAGTTATAAAATTTTGCATTTTCTATTCAGTGCAATAAAATGCTAGAAATGAAAGCATATATCTATATATTGGAAACAAACACAGAAGATACATTCTCCCTATATGTATCAAGAAAGCCTTCAAGAAGGAACAGGGACTTCATAGCCATTACACATTTTACTTGAAGCAGTTGCAGAGGAATTAAGAACATGTTTGTAAGTAATAGGAGAAAATATCAATTTGAAATTTTGATATGTGGATCTATTCAAGCTTTTTCAATGTATGGGAAAACATTATACTTGACATTAGCAAACATGAAGGGCTTGGTTCAATCCCAATCACTCACCAACCACTTCAAATGAGATGGAATTATATGTTAAGACCATACTGGAATATTACAATTTTTTTGCATATACACTGATCCAAACAGCCTGAAATATTACTGTCTCCATTCCATATATATATATATGGAATGAATATATATATATATATATATATATATATATATATATATATATATATACTTATTTTTTTAAACTAACTCATCATCAGTGTTGTCTTTGGGGAAGTGAAGTCTCATCTACTCTAGGCTACATAAGAAACTAACAGACTTGGGAGGTATATGAGTTCCTTTTCTCAAAATACAAGACAGCTCATTCATATTAAATACATTCAAAATAATATGATCTGTTTGAATTACTGTTAAAGTAAGAATGACCATGATTTGAACCAAGGAAGTCTATTGGAATTGTGTACATATTTCCCTGAATCAATGTGAAGCCTTAAAAATTCTCAGTTCAGCCATCCAAACAGCTACCATCAGACCACTCAAAAAATAATAGTGAAAAATATTTCCCTTCTTTAGAAATGACTACTTAAATGCCTTCTTTCTCAAGAATTAAATTTCTGTGATTTTCTGATATAATTGACCAAGGCCTACCAATTTAAAATATAGATTTATTCATGCCTCTGATTTTTACTAACACCAGACACTTGGAAGGCTGAAGCAGGATTACTTGACTAAGAGGTTAGTACCAGTTGGGTTCCCATTGGAAGGTCAAACATTCCAAGTTATTGCCAATGATATTTGGTTACCCTCCACAATCCAAAAGTAATTGCCTTATTGCTGAAGACATCATGTACTTATGCTGTCAAATATGGAGAAATCAAATTGGTGTTCAACTAGAAGCTTGATCCTACTGACTAGTATGCATTGTGCTGGAAGGTTCTGTATATTATGGAAGAAGAGAAAAGTAATTGTCAATATTTCCTTGTAAGCTACAATAGCAAGCAAGATACACTTAACAGTGTAATAATGGCACAAAGGTAATGGGACTAAATAAGTAAGCAGGCTTTGATTAGATTTAAGGCCCATTCCATGAGCTGGAACCCATTTCTGACACTGTCAGTGAGGCTGATAACATGAGATTACTTTAGTCATGGACCCTATGGGAAAACCTACTACAATGACTATGATAAATGAATATAATAAAATTACTCCTAATTACATAGTCCCATACCCATAAATAAGCATATGACTCAATGCTTATCAGAGATAGTTCTTCTTCGTCATCTACCGTTAATTATCTATTTACGTGATGACATGTTCTACGTCTCTTACCCTCAGAAACTTCATGAGTCGGTATTTCTCCTATGGACGGAGAGTGAGGAGTGAAGTTCCAAGTCCATAGACACAGGTACTCCTCCCGTATTGTTAACATTCTCAGTACCCACAAATTATTAAGGTTCCCTTGTTCCAGTAGGGCTTCCAAGAGGTCTAGTGCACATATGAATTTACAGGGACTGTAATAGCATATTAAAAATCTCCACAACATCAAACCAGATGAAATCACAGAACTGAGAAGGTAAAGTGGACACAGAATTTTGTCCCTACACTAAAATCTATTTATAACTGATATATCCTTGGAAAGAGAAAATTACATTCTTCAGTCGAGTGACACTGTATCTCGAAATAATTGACCAACACAAAATTGCCTCCATGGATTCTCTGGTTTGGTTTGGTTTTTGTGTACATGTTTTGTTGTTGTTGTTGTTGTTGTTGTTGTTGTTGTCGTTTGTTTTGTGTTTGTGTGTGTGTATTTGTGAGTGTGTGTGTGTAGGTGTGTGTGCGTGCACGCACGCATGTGTTTTAAGAGTTATAGAGAGGAAAGTTGGAAGGGGGAATAATTTGACCAAAATATAGTATATGAAAATTTTAAAAATAAATTAAAAAAGCAAAAATGCTGTAAAATATAAAACCAAAAGAATTAATTAATTAAAATGTCAGGAGCCATAATGGAACAAGCTTATATCTAGCAGGTGATCATCCTGAAATGGCCTGCTTCTGATTATTATATAAAATGTGACAGGTGCACCCTTATTAAGCAAGGCTGTAAGGGATTCATTTTAGGAAAAATTCCTGCTATTAATATGCTTTTCCTGCTACTAAACATATACAATAATCACTCAGTAATACTACAACCCTTTGGAGTGGATCTCTGCAGATCCACAAAGATGTACTTTCTTATAGTGATGCTATATAAATAGATGACTTAAATTTTTATAATGTTCATATAAATATTCCTAAAATTATATGTGATTTTAAAATTATTTATTAGTGTGACTGCTATTAGGTCCTTTTCTGATAGTCAAAACTGCGATGAGAACTCTGCCAGTTTCCCAAGTATCACCAGTTGTTTGTTCTTAGAGAGGAACAAGCCATTCTACTCAGACCACATTCACAGAGGCTGTAATACAATTAACCAAAGGTCATAAAAAAGGAAACTAATGATTTATTATAGGTGATAGGAAAGAAGATAAAATATTGACTGGGTTGATCAATATAAAACTTCACTAATAACTTACTTATGGTTTTAACCCTTCACTGAACATCTGGAGCTGAGACAGGTGATGGATGTTTAGCCAGATAATTATTCCTAATGGATATGCATGTAAACATTCTCTGTTGTAAACTTCTAATTCAATATATAATTTGACTGTTTTAATTAGATATTTTCTTTATTTACATTTCAAATGTTATCCCATTTATTAGTTTCCCCTATGAAAATCCCCTATCTACCCCATCCTCCTGCTCCCCAACCCACCTACTCCCATTCCTGGTTCTCGCATTCCCCTATACTGGGGCATAGAGCCTTCACAGGACCAAGGGCCTCTCCTCCCATTGATGACTGACTAGGCCATCCTCTGCAATATATACAGCTAGAGTGACAAGTTCCACCATGTGTTTTCTTTGATTGGTGGTATAGTTTCACGGAGCTCTGGGAGTACTGGTTAGTTCATATTGATGTTCCTCCTATGGGGCTTCAGACCCCTTCAGATGACTGGGTACTTTCTCTAGCTCCTTCATTGGGGAACTTGTGCTTCATCCTATGGATGACTGTGAACATTCTCGGTTTAGTGGTTGTTTATGGGATGGATCCCCAAGTGGGGTATTTTCTGGATGGTCGGTCTTTCAGGCTCTGCTACAAACTTCATCTCTGTAACTCCTTCCATGGTTATTTTGTTCCCCTTTCTAAAGATGATTCTGAGCTTCTAGGGTAATATCCATTTATCAGTGAGTACATATCATGTTAGTTCTTTTGTGATTGGGTTAATTCACTCAGGTGATGTCCTCTAGATGCATATATTAGCCTAAGAATTTCAAAAATTCATTGTTTTTAATAGCTTAGTAGTACTCCATTCTGTAAATGTACCACATTTTCTGTATCCATTCCTCTGTTGAGGGACATCTGTGTTCTTTCCATCTTCTGGCTATTATAAATAAGGCTGCTATGACCACAGTGGAGCATGTGTCCTTATTACATGGTAGAGCATCTTTTGGGTATATGCCCAGAAGTGGTATCACTGGATGTTCTGGTAGAACTATGTCCAATTTTCTGAAGCACCACCAAACTGATTTCCAGAGTGGTTGTACCAACTTGCAATCTCAAAAGCAGTGGAGAAGTGTTCCTCTTTCTTCATATCCTCGCCAGAATCTACTGTCACCTGAAATTTTGAACGTGGCCATTCTGACTGGTGTGAGCTGGAATCTCAGGGTGGTTTTGATTTGCATTTTTCTGATGATTAAGGATGTTAAACATTTTTTTCAGGTGCTTCCTGGCTTTCGGTATTCCTCAGTTGAGAATTCTTTCTTAAGCTCTGTACCACATTTTATGGGCACATTTGGTTTTCTGGAATCCTGCTTTGTGAGTTCTTTGTATATATTGGATATTGCTGCAGACCCTCTGGGTCCCTTTGTCTGCGTTGGTCGAGTTCTCTGGAGAGAAGTGGGCAAAGATTCGGCGAATGACAAACAGACACTACACGAAGGAGTGTGAATATGAGTGTAATGTGTCAAATCGAGCATCAGACTTTATACATAGGAAAGTTAGGTGACACACTGGCAGGATACAATGAGGTTACTAGATGTTACTAGATTCTTAAAACAAAGGAATGCAGACACAGAAAGGACTGGCAGGAACCAACTGTGATTAATGTTAAAGAACTGGGATCAAAACCAGCTCCACCTAAGCTCCACTTAATCTTAGAAGCCAGGGGCAAGGGCTTTATGCCCTTGCCATAATCCACCTTCCCCCTAGGCCATTGTAAATACTTGTATCTGGGTGTAACTCAGTTAGCTACAGTTCTAAATATCTAGTCTGGTTCCTCCTCTGGCCACAAACTTCCCTATTCCTAGATAGTGGTGCATTCCTGTGTAGGGCAGTGACTTAGTTATTCATGCTCAAGGTTGGATCAAGGACTGCCTAGAATCTAACTTTGCTATGTGTCAAAATATGAATCCTTAGAAGCACTTATAATGAAGCAATATAATGAAGCAATATTAGGGGAAAGCACACAGATGTGTTTACCAACTAAAGCAAGGACGTTGGAGCATTCTTTTTACAGGATGCTAGGATTCCTGGAGACTAATTTTCCATGAGCTTTTGGCCTAGGGACCGAGCCCAGACTTTCCAGCCTGTCAGGGGGTCGCTAATGGAGTGGATGTAGCAGGATATTAGAACCCTATCAGATTTAGGATTGGTAAAGATCTTTTCACAATCTTTTGGTGGTCTTTTTCTCTTATTGACAGTATCTTTTGCCTTACAGAAGCTTTGCAATTTTATGAGGTCCCATTTGTCAATTCTTGATCTTACAACACCAGCCATTGCTGTTTTGTTCAGGAATTTTTTTTCTCTGTGCCCATATCTTCCATTCTTTGCCCTACTTTCTCCTTTATAAGTTTCAGTGTCTCTGGCTTTATATTGAGTTCTTTGATCCACGTAGACTTGAATTTTGTACAAGGAGATAAGAATGGATCAATTCACATTCTTCAACATAACAGCCAGTTGAGCCAGTACAAATTGTTGAAAATGCTGTATTTTTTCCACTGGATGGTTTTAGCTCCTTTGTCTAAGATCAAGTGACCATAGGTGCATGGATGGGTTCATTAAGGTGTATTCAATTCTATTCTATTGATCTACTTGTCTGTAGCAGTACCAGTACCATGCAGTTTTTATTAAAATTGTTCTGTAGTACAGCTTGTGTTCAGGCAATGTGATTCCACCAGAGGTTCTTTTATTGTTAAGAATAGTTTTGCCATCCTAAGTTCTTTTGTTATTACAGATGAATTTGCCAATTGACATTTCTAGCTCTGTGGATAATTGCATTGGAAGTTTGATGGGGATTGCATTGAATTTGTAGATTGTTTTCAGCATAGCCATTTTTATTATATTAATCCTGCCAATCCATGAGCATGGGTGTTCTTTCCATCTTCTGAGATCTTCTGTGATTTCTTTCTTCAGAGACTTGAAGTTCTTATCATACAGATCTTCCACTTCCTTAGTTAGAGTCACACCAAGGTATTTTATGTTATTTGTGACTATTGTGAGAGGTGTTGCTTCCCTAATTTCTTTCTCAGCCTCTTTATCCTTTTCTGTAAATAAAGGTCACTGATTTGATTGAGTTAATTTTATATCCAGCTACTTTACTGAAGCTGTTTATCAGGCTTAGGAGTTCTCTGGTGGAATTTTTAGGGTTACTTATATAAACTATCAAATCATCTGCAAATAGTGATAATTTGTCTTCTTCCTTTCCAATTTGCATTCCCTTGTTCTGCTTTTGTTGTCTGATTGCTCTGGCTAGGACTTCAAGTACTATATTGAATACATAGAGAGAAAGTGGGCAGCCTTGTCTAGTTCCTGATTTTAGTGGGATTGGTTCAAGTTTCTCTCCATTTAGTTTGATGTTGGCTACTTGTTTGCTATATATTGCTTTTATTATGTTTAGAAATGGGCCTTGAATGCCTGATCTTTCCAAGACTTTTATCATGAGTTTTAGATTTGTCAAATGGTTTCTCAACATCTAATGTAGTGTTGTCTTTGATTTTGTTTATTTAGTGGACTACATTCATGGAATTCCATATATTAAACCATCCCTGCATCCCTGGGATGAACCCTACATGATCATGGTGGATGATCATTTTGATGTGTCTTGGATTTGGTTTGGGAGAAATTTATTGAGTATTTTTGCATCGATATTCATAAGGGAAATTGGTCTGAAGCTCTCTTACTTTGTTGGGTCTTTATGTGGTTTAGGTATCAGAGTATCTGTAGCTTCATAGAATGAATTGGGATGAGTACCTTCTATTTCCATTTTGTGAAATAGTTTGAGGAGAATTGGAATTAGGTCTTTTTTGAAGGTCTGCTAGAACTCTGCACTAAACCCATCTAGTCCTGGGCATTTTTTTTGTCTGTTTGGATACTATTAATGACTGCTTCTATTTCTTTAGGGGATATTGGACTGTTTACATTTTTAATCTGAAACTGATTTAACTTTGGTACCTAGTATTTTCTAGAAATTGTCTCTTTCATCCAGGTTTTCCAGTTTAGTTGAGTATAGCCTTTTGTAATAAGCTCTGATGATGTTTTAGATTTCCTCAGGTTCTGTTGTTTTGTCTCCCTTTTCATTTCTGATTTTGTTAATTAGGATGCTGTCCCTTTGCCCTCTAGTTAGTCATTCTAAGGCTTTATCTATCCTGTTGATTTTCTCAAAAAACTAGCTCCTGGTTTGGTTGATTCTTTGTATAGTTTTCTTGTTTCCACTTGGCTGATTTCAGCCTTCAGTTTGGTTATTTCCTGCCATCTATTTCTCTTGGGAGAATTTGATTCCATTTGTTCTAGAGCTTTTAGGTGTTTTGTCAGGCTACTAGTATATGCTCTCTCTAGTTTATTTTTGTTGGCACTCAGAGCTACGAGTCTTCTTCTGAGCCCTTCTTTCATTGTATCCCTTCTTTCTTTGTAAATATTGGATATTAGCCTCCTATCAGATATAGGATTGGTAAAAATTCTTTCCCAATCTGTTGGTGTCCTTTTTGTCTTATTGACAGTATCTTTTGCTTGACAGAAGCTTTGCAATTTTATAAGGTCCCATTTGTCGATTTGTGATCTTACAGCACAGGCCATTGGTGTTCTCTTTAGGAATTTTACCCCTATGCCCATATCTTCAAGGGTTTTCCCTACTTTCTTCCCTATGAATTTCAGTGTCTCTGGTTTAATGTAGAAGTCTTTGATTCACTTAGACTTGAGCTTTGTACAAGGAGAAAGGAATGGATCAATTCGCATTCTTCTACATGTTGACCGCCAGTTGTGCCAGCACCATTTATTGAACATGCTGTCTTTTTTCCACTGGATAGTTTTAGCTCCCCTGTGGAAGATAAGGTGACCAAAGGTGTGTGGGTTCATTTCTGGGTCTTCAATTCTATTCCATTGGTCTACCTCTCTGTTGTTATACCAGTACCATGCAGTTTTTTGTTTGTTTGTTTGTTTGTTTTTTTATCACAATTGCTCTGTAGTACAGCTTGAGGTCCAGCATGGTGATTCCACCAGAGGTTCTTTAATTGTTGAGGATAGTTTTTGCTATCTTAGTTTTTTATTATTCCAGATGAATTTTCAAATTGCCCTTTGTATCTCAGTGAAGAATTGAGTTGGAATTTTGATGGGGATTGCGTTGAATCTGTAGATTGTTTTTGGCAAGATAGCCATTTTGACTATATTAATCCTGCATTTCATATCATGAAATAGTTAGGAGATTATGATGGACATGGAATGAAATGAGATGATTGGGATGAAAGCTATCCCACATATAGGGTGATCTGAGTGAGAAACTGTATTCAGGAAGAAAAGATAGGAAGAGACAGGAGGGGAAAGTGGTTTCTGGATGGATTTTATTTATTTTTGTTTTCTTTGTTGTTATTATTATTTATAAAAGGTGTGTGTTACAGAAGGGGATTGTGACAGATAGAGAATATAATTTTTGTTTTGAGTATTGATGGAGGTGAATTGGTGAGGATGAGGAAGCATGCAAGGGCAGTCATATTTCATGGGACTTGAACATAGCAAACATTTTATTTTATTATTATTATTATTATTATTATTATTATTATTATTATTATGGTTTTTAGAGAAAGGGTTTCTCTGTATAGCCATGACTTCCCTGGAACTCACTCTGTAGACCAAGCTGGCCTTGAGCTCAGAAATCCTCCTGCCTCTGCCTCCCGAGTGCTGGGATTAAAGGCTTGCGTGCCACCATTGCCTGAATTGTTTTGTTTTGTTTTTTTTATTTTAAAAAAGAAGCTACTTAATTTTCAAAGAAGATATGTTTATAGTACATTTTCACGCTGATATAAATTGTTCTTGAAACTGATTATATTAATGAGCAATAATCCAACTTCAAATGAAAAAACTTTGAGGAATGTTGAATGCAATACAGATGAGATCTGTAGCAAAAGTAAATGGAAAAACCTTATCTGAGGATGGATAACGTTGTCGAATAACTAGTAGAGAATGAAATCATGACAGTATGGTTACAGATGGATGTAACATATTCGATCAGTGGTTGTAACGTACTCAATTTGTTGTCTAGGTCATGAGTATTAAAGAGAGTGGCTTATCTTTGATACAGAGAATATATCACTGATAAAGGGTCTAAATATTAAAAGAATGTCTACAAAATGTTGAGTTTCTAGAGTGCAGTGCACAAGTAAAGGGAGTGAAAAGAACAGCAAGTCAGGATCTAAAGAGTTTAGTTAAGGACGAAAACTAATGGAAAAGAAAGAAGACTAAAGGCATGAGAAAGGTGGGCACATGGCAGTACATACTTCAATGTTAGGAACTTCAGATGATGCCTAGATTGTGAAATAGAAAATAATGAATATGATTTGTGAGTATTAATGAACATCAGGACAGGCATCTACTTCACCCCTAATGTCTGGAACACGTGCAGAAAACTGATTCTCATTTAAGAAAGGTATGAAAAGTAAGATGAATGGAACATTAAAAAAATATAGGTTTAAAGTTACCTGGAGTTTTTCAATGAGTCTCTTGATTACAGAGGTCAGAAAAGAAGGGTTTATGATGTTGCAAGAAAAAAATTAGTCTATCTTTGTAATATATAAGACAACATTTGAATAAAATCCAAAATATTTTTTTAATTTTCATTGGATATTTTCTTCATTTACATTTCAAATGTTATCCTCTTTCCTAGATTTCCCTCTGAAAATGCACTAAAACCTCTTCCTCCTGCTCCCCAGCCCCCCCACTCCTGCTTCCTGGCCCTGGCAGTCCCCTGTACTGGGTCATAGAACATTCACAGGACCAGGCCATCCTCTACTACATATGCAGCTGGAGACATGAGCCCCACCATCTGTTTTCTTTGATTGGGGGTTTAGGCCCAAGGAGATCTGCGGGTACTGGATAGTTCATATTGTTGTTCCTCCTATAGGGCTGCAAACGCCTCCAACTCCATGGGTACTTTCTCTCTCTCCTTCATTGGGGACCCTGTGCTCTGTACAATAGATGACTGTGAACATCCACTTCTGTATCTGTCAGGCACTGCCAGAGCGTCTCAGGAGGTTGCTGTATCAAGCTCTGGTCAGCAAGCTCTTGTTAGCATCTGCAATATCATCTGGTTTGGGCGCTTGTTTATGGAATGGATCCCCAGGTGGGTCGGTCTCTGGATGGTCATTCCTTCAGTCTCTGCTACAAACTTTGTCTCTTTAACTTCTTCCATGGATATTTTGTTCCCCCTTCTAAGAAGGATCGAAGTATCCACACTTTGTTCTTCTTCCTTGAGTTTCATGTGTTTTGTGGATTGTATCTTGGGCATTCCAATCTTCTGGGAAAATATCCACTTATCAGGGAGTCCATGTCACGTGTGTTCTTTTGTTATTGGGTTACCTCACTCAAGATGATATCATCCAGATCCATCCATTTGTCTCAGAATTTCATAAATCCATTGTTTTTAATAGCTGTGAATTACTCCATTGTTTAAATGTACCACATTTTCTGTATCCATTCCTCTGTTGAGGGACCTCTGGGTTCTTTCCAGCTTCTGGCTATTATAAATAGGGCTGCTATGAACATAGTGGAACATGTGTCCTTATTACCAGTTGGAACATCTTCTGGGTATATGCCCAAGAGTGGTAGTGCTGAATCTTCTGGTAGTACTATGTCCAATTTTCTGAAGCACCACCAAACTGATTTCCAGAGTGGTTGTACCAGCTTGCAATCACACCAGCAAAGGAGGAGTGTTCCTCTTTCTCTCCAGCATCTGCTGTCACCTGAGGTTTTGATCTTAGCTATTCTGACTGGTGTGAAGTGGAATCTCAAGGTTGTTTGGATTTGCATTTTCCTGATGATTAAGGATGTTTAACATTTTTTAGGTGCTTCTCAGCCATTTGGTATTCCTTATTTGAGAATTCTTTGTTTAGCTCTGTACCCCAGTTTTTAATAGTGTTAATTGGTTTTCTGGAGTCTAACATCTTGAGTTCTTTGTATTTATTAGCTATCAGTCCCCTATCAGGTTTAGGATTGGTAAAGATCTTATCCCAATCTCTTGCTTCCTCTTTGTTTTATTGACAGTGTCCTTTGCCTTACAGAAGCTTTGCAATTTTATGAGGTGCCATTTGTGAATTCTTGATCTTAGAGTATAATCCACTGGTATTCTGTTCAGGAAAATTTCTCCAGTGCCCATGTGCTCAAGGCTCTTCCCCACTTTCTTTTCTATTAAGTTTCAGTGTATATGTTTCTATGTGGAGGTCCTTGATCCACTTGGACTTGAGGTTTGCAGAAGGAGATAAGAATGGATAGATTTGCATTGTTCTACATGCTAACTGCCAGTTGAGCCAGTACCATTTGTTGGAAATGCTATCTTTTCTCCACTGGATGATTTTAGCTTTTTTTGTCAAAGATCAAGTGATTATAGGTGTGCGGGTTCATTTCTGTGTCTTCAATTCTATTCCACTGATCTACCTGTCTGTCACTGTACCAGTACTATGTAGACTTTATCACAATTGCTCTGTAGTACAGTGTGAGGTCAGGCCTGGTCATTGTTTGCATATTTGCCTCTAACTCCTTTCCTAGGTTTTCTATCTCCAGAGTTGTCTCCCTTTGTGATTTCTTTATTGTTTCTATTTCTGTTTTTAGATCCTAGATGGTTTTGTTCAGTTCCTTCACTTGTTTGGTTGTTTTCCTGTAATTCTTTAAGTAATTTTTGTGTTTTCTCTTTAAGTTCTTCTACCTGTTTAGTGGGTGTTTGCCTATATTTCTTTAAGTGAGTTATTAATGTCCTTCTGTAAATCCTCTACTGCCATCATGAGATATGATTTTAAATCCGAGTTTTTCTTTTCAGGTGTGTTGGGGCATCCAGGACTTGCTATGGTGGCAGTACTGGGTTCTGCTTATGCCTAGTGGTCTTGGTTTCTGTTGGTAAAATTTTTGCATTTGCCTTTGCCATCTAGTAATCTCGGGTGTTAGATATTCTTGCTGTCTCTGGCTGGAGCTTGTTCCTCCTGTGACTCTTAAACCTATGTCACTACTCCTGGGAGACCAGCTCTCTCCTGGCAAGATCAGTGCACAGAAGGCTGCAGAACAGCTTCAGCACCTCCTGCCTGCAGCTGTAGCCACTGTAGGAAGCTGCCCATGCTGCTATGCTGCTTCTGCAGCCTGTGCACTCGTGAGTAGACCTGCTTTAGAGAGACACCAAAAAGAAAATGGTTATCTCTCCTTAGTCCAGGGGTCAGGGCCCTCACTGGAGACAGGCTTTTCTCTGGCAGTGAAGGTGCCCAGAGGACCAAGGATCAGCCCCACCTCCTGGCTGTGGAAGTAGGCCTATAGGACCCTGCCCCAGAAGCTCTGTTGCCCCTGCAACCTGTGCTCTCCTGAGTTGACCAGCCTTAGAGACACTGGAGAGAAAATGGTGATCTCACCTGAGACCTGGTGTCAGAGCACTCCCTGGAGGCATGTTCTCCTGTAGCAGGGAATGTGCACAGAGGGCTGCTAAAATCCAAATTATGATCATCTCTACTATGATGAGTTCAGTATAGACAATGTGAAAGATGTAAAGAATCCAGATGTATTTATAAGACAGCTAACCTTTTCAAACTACATCCCATAATACTTACCTAGAATATAAAAAAATACTTAGGATTATTTTTTCCACTTTCTTGTAAATGTATGGTATGCTGAGACTACAGTTTTTCTGGTCAATTAATTTGATTGGGCGTTCAGAAGAATATACAAACATTGATTAAAAATAAAGCCCATGTGTAATTTTAATTTTTCAAGTCCTATTTTTTATTAGATATTTTTCTTTATTTACATTTCAACTGGTATCCTGAAAGTACCCTATAACCTCCCCCCACCCTTAATGATGGTTCCTAAATGCTTTCACCTCCCTTGTATCCCACCATCCACTAGAAGTAGTGGAAAAAGATCCACTTGAAAACACTTCATAAAGCAAATCTGCTGACTTGGTATTGAGACCCTAAATTTGTGTGATCAAACTGATATATATATATATATTAAGGTGTTTTCAGAAATAACATTTACAAACTGTCTACACAGTACTAGTACATAGAAAATAGATTCTAACTTTATAATCCCCTTTGTGTAAGGCAAGACTGAATCTGTCCCCAAATTTAGTCAGCCAGAGGTACAAACAAGAAACAGTGGTCCATGAAAGAATAACAGGTCAGGTCTGGGTATTAAAAATACAGAGAAATCCCACTTGTTATCAGTGCTGCATCTGGCTCACTGGATATAATAACTACATTTCTGGAGCCACTCTGTTGAGGTGGCAGTTACCCAAACATCTTTTGAAGAGTTCAGGATATAGACGAACGACTGCAGCTGTACTAGGCCAATTTCTGTGGTACTTACAAAAGAATGTATAGTAATACTTGATTGCATGTCATTGCTTTCAAACCCACTGAGCAGCCAGGAAATGTGAGGAAGCATGCTACCACAGGAATGAAGGAAGTGCTCAGCTGCTGACGCCTTGCTTTTGCCCCTGAAGAGAGCAAACATGGGCATCTTGTACTGTGAGCGTTCCACTGGAAATGGACAATCTTTGTGTGTCCAAGTATTTTGTTTTAGTAAGAAATGTTTACACAGCTTGTGCAATTATTTCGTAGGGAAATAAATTTTTTTTTTTATTTTTTATTCTTTTATTAGATATTTTCTTCATTTACATTTCAAGTGTTATCCAGAAAGTTCCCTATATCCTCCCCCCTCCCGGCCCTGCTACCCTACCCACCCGCTCCCACCCCCTGGCCCCGGCGTTCCCCTGTATTGGGGCAAATAAAGTCTGCATAACCAAGGGGCCTCTCTTCCCACTGATGNCCTCAATTTCTTTCTTCAGAGACTTGAAGTTCTTGTCATACAAATCTTTCACTTCCTTCGTAAGAGTCACACCAAGATATTTTATACTGTTAGTGACTATTGTGAAGGGTGATGTTTCCCTGATCTCTTTCTCAGCCAGTACATCCTTTGTATAGAGAAAGGCCATTGATTTGTTTGAGTTGATTCTATATCCAGCTAGGGAAATAAATTTTTATAACTTAAAAAACAAAAAAGAAAAGAAAACACTTCATGGATATACAAGCAGTCCGTCTCAGTAGAGTTAGGTTAGCAACAGCAGTGACAAGATCTAGCAGGAACAGCTAGGTCTCAGCCTTAGCTTAAGTCAGCAGGAGAGACTTGGAGGGGCACCAGGAGAAGTTCTCTGCTGTGACTCTCTCAGGGAAGTGAAAATCAAGGAACACTAGAGACCCACAAGCATCGCGCAGCTAGCTATACCAGCAAGCCGAGCTCTCTCTCTCTCTCTCTCTCTCTCTCTCTCTCTCTCTCTCTCTCTCTCTCTGCTCATTGAGTCCTCTTTATACACTCCAAACACCTTCTGTCCTCCTTGCTTCAGCATGTGCAAGTCCACGAAGTCCTCACAAATGGAGCTCAGCTATACAATGTAAGGCAGACCAATACATGTGTGTTTTTGGCAAAGAATCCTTCATCACATGTCCTTCCATGTGCTTGCTTTAGTAGAATATCCTTTCACCTGTGTATGCTTCAGCTAAACATTCTGTCTGCCTTAGTCTTTCGCCTGTGTCCACTTCAGGAAAACACTCCTTTGTGTGTTTGCTCCAACAAAAAAGCATCCAATGCAACTGAGTCTCCAAAGTATCTTTAAGTTTCTACTTTACCCACAGGATGCTCCAAAATTCAAAACATAAATCCATAAGACATCTTAGAGGGCAGTTCTGAAAGGAAGTTTTGTGTGTGTGTGTATGTGTGTGTGTGTGTGTGTGTGTGTGTGTGTGTGTGTGTGTGTGTGTGAATTTAAAGGAAGAGCAGTGAGCTACTATCATAAGCCTATAGAGAAGTACATTAATCTTAGTTATCCCAGAATGTGATATAGTTGCATACATCAAAAGACAGACATGACTTAGTTGCATACATCAACATATACTGAACACATACAAAGTCAATGTTCAGGAGACACTATGAGGAAGCAATTTTTTTCTGCCTGGAAAACATTTACTTAGTCCATTTAGATGTGTAAAAAAATGGGAGAAATAAAACTAAAACATTTTTTTCACTAACATTTCTCCTCAAGAAGCATTTTGTGTTGTGTTCCCTAAATGAATTTACGTGCTAAAACTCCAGGGAGCTCATCAGTGGGCAGATGTTCCCACCTCGGTATGGGTACCAGCAAGCATTTACTCAAAATCATGACTGTATCTGGCTCACATTAAAAAGGTTCTCTTTGTCATTGTCTTTTAAAAGAACTATTTTCCCACATTTATAAATCCTGACACAGAACATCAATTCAACCGACTTCAGGGGCTTTGTGGCTTACACCTTTTTTCTGGAAATCACCACAGTCCCTAGAGGATGAATGTTATTGGTATTGCCAAAGTAGATTTTCTATTTTTGTTTATCCAGTAGACTGTCTGGAAGTGCAACACAGGTAACTCAATGTAATCTTATGATTAGATTTTATTTACCAAATGCTCACACTGTATGTGATCACCAGGGCAGAGGATAGGAGGAGCTAAGTGAATTGCTAGTATAGATCTTTCAAATTTGGCAACATGCAGAAATAGAATATGGAATCACTAACATGTTAGCTTAATCTTAAAGTCTCATTTTCATCTGTAAGATAGAGGTAATAAAAGCACCAGCCCACATGACGATTTACTAGGAACAAATAGCATGAAGTGTTTGAAAAGAACTATCCAGTAGCTCGAATACAGTCATCTCAACAAGTTTAGTTCATTCTACCTTCAGAAAACTACAGACAAGTTCAAATTCTCAAAAGATCTTGGCCATTTCTATACATTTTCTATAAATTTTTACTTTATATGTCAAACTACTCCTGTGATTTACTTCTAGTAATATTCCTCAGATTAAAATTTGCCAGCTTCCAAAATATAAATTATTCCAAACTGGACTAATTTTTGTTTCTATTGTTATCTATAGGTAGATTGCTGATGATACTTCAGTTTCATAGATTTTACTTCATCTTGACTGGTTATGGACGAATCATTACTGCTCTTTTTAGAACAAAAGACCTTATTTGGTAATGGCAAAGTAGTGAATATGATCAGTAGAACTTATGTATGTATAAATAAGTCACAGTGATAACCATTAATTTGTGCAGTTAATATACACCAATAGAACATTTGTGAAAATAGTTAACAAAATAAATACAATTTAATGAATATGCTACAAACATTAAAACTGGAAACAGAGTTAGAGAGTATTTTTAAAAGCTATATATTTTTATTAGATATTTTCATCATTTACATTTCAAATGCTATCCCCAAAGCCCCCTATACCCTCCCCCCACCTTGCTCCCCAACCCACCCACTCCCACTTCCTGGCTCTGGCAATCCCCTGTACTGGGGCATATGATCTTTGCAAAACCAAGAGTAAGCTATTGAAAATTCTTCTGTTCCCAATAATTTTTTTTCAAACTTACTTAAAATCAGCAACTTTGAATTAACTAAGGAAACAATAAAAAGAGTTGTTAAAAAACTTGTCAGGATATGCTTGGAAATCAATATAGAGTTGCTTTTAATACAAAAAAATGAAGATGAAAATGCCACATAAAATCTGCTAGAACAAATCATGTTCTTCGCTCCAGGGACTGAAAGAAATTTTGTCACAACTATATATCATCCATCCAGATGTGTGATTTTTCCCCCAAATCTTTGAAACCTGGCAGTCTATAAACTAGAAATCCATTTATTAAATTTAAAGATAACCAGATGTGATTTTATAATCAAGTCTAAATTATTCTACAGTGGAATAAAATGAATTTTTATACCTTACCACTTTATTCAAAAATTTAGCATAGGAATTGGCTATAAAAGCCTCAAAATTCATATATAGCTTCCAAAGCTATGCTTTAGCTCTGAAACGTTGAACATTTAAAACTAACTTAACAGAAACATTAACAAAAGCAATGTATTTCAAGAAAAACTGTGTCTCACAGCAAATCTTTATACAGGGAATGGTCCCCGTCAAAAAGATTGCCTTCCTTTCCAAGGTGTGACTTGGAGACAGGCCAGTGAAAAGATTGTAATCCTCAGAATAAATAGGATACTGCTTTTGAGAGTAAGTTGGCCTGAAAGTCTCTTAAAATTCATTTTGCCTCTTAGGCATTAGATTATCCTGTTCTCTTGTCTCCATGTTAGTTGACGGGACTTATCCATGGGATTGGATCTTCCTTACTCTCCGTAGCTGTGCTTCTTCTGATATGCCTGTTCCTGTTTTTTGTTTTTTTTTTTTCCTGTTTTTTTCTCCTCAGCCATATTATTGCAATGACAATAACTTCTCACTGAGCATTTTAAAGGCTACCTAATAGTTCCCTACAACCATGTCATCACCCTGAGCACTTCTCATTGGATTTAGCATTAATGATATAACAACATTTAGCAAACCTTTACCACACACCAGACACTGGCCTAAGTAATTTACATGTATTAGTATCACTGATCTTCCCAGTAACCCTAATAAGTAGATTTTGTTTTTAGTTCTACATTATTGATAATGAATGGGAGGCTTAGAGAACTTAGATGACTTCTCAACAGACAGCAAAGTACATGGCACTGGAATTGGTATTAGAAGCAGAGCATATTACTTAAAATGGTTATTGCTTCACTGATGGGTATCTTTTTGCTAAATTTTATATTGACCAGTCAACAGGTTCTCCAGCGCAGGAGCAAGGATTAAAAAGAAAAAAGACAGTTAGACAACATTGTAGTGTGACCCCAGTCCATTCTGAGACTGAAGGCAAAGTTTTATCTTCCAACCTACTTTTAAACCAATTTAATTACATGCAAGTATTTTGGGGAAGCAGTACAATAAGGAACTACAAACAAAGCAACAGGACAGTTGTAAAAAAAGGGCTTGTCATAGAGACTTGAGCCCACTTCCTCGTCCAAGCCCAAAATCTTGTCTAAAGCTTAGTTCCACCCTAAAACTAAAATTCCTGCTTTATCTTACTTCTCTATTATAACCTAAAGTTAGCTTTTTGCTGAAACTTACTTCCTTATTACACCCTGATGTCAGATTTCTGCCTGAGCTTACTTCCAAGGTCAGATTCCTGTCTCAAGCACATTTATTTGTCCTTGCCAGTGTCAGACTGCTGCCAAGCGGTACCCCAAAAGGCTTTCCACATTATATGAAGAAAATTTAACTTATATTCTTGATTTCTACTACTGAAGATGCAGAATGTTTCAAGGCCCAATATATATATATATATATATATATATATATATATATATATATATATATATATATATAT
>LR749502.1:2535847-2551557 GCA_902729485.2 Mus minutoides
AAAAAAAAAAAAAAAAAGAAATGTAAATGAAGAAAATATATAATAAAATTAACATAATAATAATAATAAAGCAAAAATAATAAAAAATAAAGAAAATAATAAACACTAAAAACAAAAGAAAAGAAATGTAAATAAAGAAAATATACAATACAAAAAAGTTTGACATAAAAATGGAAAACAAAACAAAACAAACAAACCTTAGACCCAAAATACGTCCTGCCTACAAGATATGCCAATGATGGACCAGAGACTGAGGGAATGGCCAACCAATGACAGGCCCAACTTGAGATTTATCCCATGGGCAAGCACCAATCTCTGACATTATTAATGATACACTGTTAAGCTTATAGACAGGAGCCTAGCATAACTGTCCCTTGAGAGAATCCACCCAACAGCTAACTGAAACAGATGCAGAGACCTATAGCCAAACAATGGATGAAGCTTGCAAAGTCTTGCCAAAGACTTGGGTAAAGAACTGAAGGACCCAGAGGGGATAGGTACTCCATAAGAAGACCAACACATGGGCTGGACCTAGGCCTCCCCACACATATGTGCTGCTCAGTTATCATGGGAGTGTCCCCCAAACTGAAACTGAGGTTGTCTCTAAAGCTGTTGCCCATCTATGGATCACATTCCCATAACTGGGCTGCCTTGTCTGGCCTCAGTGGCAGAGGATGCAGAGACTTGATCTGGCAAAGTTGGAGATACCCAGGGGTCCTTCACTCCCCCAGAGAAGAGGATCTGAAATGGGGTGAGGGACTGTGTGAAGGGACATTGGAAAGATGGGGAACAGTGATCAGGATGTAAAGTGAATAAATAAATACATACATACATACATACATACATACATACATACATACATACATATATACATACATGCATAAATACATAAATGGAAACAATAATTAAATGGTATATATCTAAGAAAAATAAGAGTCCTGGTTTTCTTTTACTCCCCCTTTGTCTTATTTTACCTTCTCTTTCTTTCTGATCCCTCACTCCACCTCTTTTTATTTATTCTCCTTCCCTGTTGTCCTTCATATCTTCCTCCTCCTGAACTGTTCATCTTCATTCTTGTTTATAGTACATTAAAATATTTTAAAAATTTATTTTGAGCTCAATGTCGATACAAAACCAAACTATGACCCACAGATTTTCAATTTTTGTTTGTTTAATCTCCTTGTGCTTTTCTCATAAGAATACGATTTTAAGATAGTAAAATATGAGTCAATGTGTAAACATTATTTTAATAATATTTTATTTTTCTTGTGATCACCTGTCTTGTCACTGCTTTTATACATATCCTACCTAGACTGGGTATGATATCCTGATCTTGAGAGTTGAGCATGTGTCTTCATATATTGTATTTCATCTTTATGTGTTTTTTAACATCAGTTCCTTTTTATAAGAACATTAGGAATATTGGATTATGGCCCACATTATTTTAGTATAAACTTGTTTTAACATAGTAATTCCATCTGCAATGACTATTTCCAAATAAAGTCACATGCTGTAGTACAGTGAGTTACAACTTTAACATAAGAATTTTGGTGGATCCAGTTCACACAATAAAAACAGAGTTTTCATTTATTCATATGATGAGTTATAAAGTATTGTGAACATACTGCCTATCACAAACTGAAAAATATTTTCTTCAACAATTAGAATTACACAGAAGGATGAAATGAAATTCCACGTTGAAAGACAAACATGATTGTAAATAGGCAATTAGTGGTTCTATAATCTCAGTGTTTTCCTTAGTCTTAATACTACATATCATATACATTTATTAGAATTCATTCACAAGAAAGGATTATCTAGAAATGCTTTGTATGTGTCTTATCCTAAGGTACCCAAAAATGTTTTGTTTATGAGATAAAACGCATCTTAAAAAGGAAAACAATCCAATATTATTTATCTGTCATTACCATTTCATTTTTGTATACTCTATTTCACTAAGTCGCCAATAATAACATTACAATCTACCAGACTCTAAAATAGATTACTCTATCAATGCAATTTTATTAGTTTGTGTTTTTTTCATGTTTATAATGAAGGATCTCCAGCTGGGTAACTTTATAAAGAAAATAGGACCATCTAGTGCATAGTCTTGGAAGCTAAAAATATGAACATTATGAAAGAAACCTGATGAAAAGTTTTGTGGGTAGGTTGGTGTCCCTATCACCCCATTAGGGTTCCTGCCTGACTATAGAAGGTGGATTCTTCAGGTTCCGTATCCCCAATGCTGTGAATCACAGCTAAGGGCATCCCCATTGACTTTGGGGGGGGGGGTCTCCCTTATCCCAGGTCTCTGCCTTGCTGGAGAGTGCTCTTAAAGTATATCTAAAATATAGCAGAAACTATATTTTAAATTTGTTGAACTGATAATTGATGCCTAATTGATGCAGTCCATGTTTAGAATCTCCCTTACTTAAGGAGATTGTCCTAGTTTGCTCCCTTTTTTGCAATAAAACTCTAAGAAAAAGTCACTTTTGAGGAAACTGTGTATTTTAGTTTATAGGTTATAGCTCATTACAGAGGAAAGGGAAGGCAGCAAATTAGGACAGGGATGGGCAGCAGAAGTCATGAAGGAATACTGCTTACAGGCTTAGTTCCTCTGTCTTGCCCACCTACCCTTCTTATACAGCTAAGGCCATTTATTCAAAAAATGGCAAAGCCCATAGTGGGCTGGCCACTCTTATATCAACTAGTAATCAAGAAAATGTCCCACAGTCATGCCCACGGGCCATTTCCTCAGTTTAGGTTCCCTCTTTCTTTGAGTGTGAAGTTGACAACTAAAGCTAACCACGATATGGGCTGAATGAAACCAATGAAAGGTTTGGGTATCTACAAGACAATGTTTCTCAGAAGATTTTTTTTTAATGGCCAAAGATGTGGCTTATAGATACAATTTTGCCTAACAGGCATAAGACTCTGTGTTCAATCCCTGTTACCATACATACATAGACATTATTAACTATGAGTGGATTATTTTATTTTCCAAGCAATTATCTTGGTATCATATTAAGATTTACAGAATATCAAACCAACCAAAACTTCAACATGGAAGGTAGGGTTGAATGAAGCCCTCTTATATGAGGAGCTATTGGCAATGGCTGTTAGAAGAGAGTCCGTTTTATTCAAGTAACTGAAAAGTTGCTCATGTTCTAATATTCCAGTAGATGGTACTATACCTGTTTATATACAGACAGCAATGAACAGGTTTTGTTATCAAAATGATAACACATGAAGCTGAGGGGGAAAGGTGATTTGAATAGGGGAGAGAATGGGGGGATCTAATCTAAACATAATATAAGAATGGGTGAATGCTAAATAGAATCAATCAGTAATTTTATTCATTAGGAATATCACTGACAAAATTTCTACAATCTTTTTCTTGGGAGACTACTAGCCTTACAAAAGAGCAAATAAGCCAGGCGTGGTGGTGCACGCCTTTAATCTCAGCACTCGGGAGGCAGAGGTAGGCGGATTTTTGAGTTCGAGGCCAGCCTGATCTACAAAGTGAGTTCCAGGACAGCCAGGGCTATACCCTGCCTCAAAAGACAAAAGAGAAAATAGAAATTTTGATTATTTATTTTGCTCTGTATGACTTTCCTTTGCATAGTTCTTGGCAAGAGGTTGATAACTACATAATTTCTTCTTAAAGATTTTTAATTTACTATATTTTATTTATGTATACCTATTTTTCATGCTTGTCTATGTAAGTAACACATATGTACAGGTTCCAAAAGAGACCAGCAATGAGTATCATAACCTCCGAAACTAAATTTGCTGGCAGTTGTAAGCTGCTTAATGTGGATATTGTGAATCAAGCCTGAGTCCTCTGCAAGAGGCAGCAAGTACAGTAATCTATTGAGCAATCTCTTAAACCTCTGATATAATTAATTAATTAATTAATCATTAAGTTAATCAAGCAGTCAATCATAACTAATGATGCTTGACTAGGTGCTTCCATAACAAGAACGCTCTCTGTCAAGCCTTGGAACATCTCTATGCTCTACACATTTTCGAATATGTAGGAGACAAAAAAATAATAGGGCAAAGACAAAACAGGAATTTATCTTATCATGTAGTAATTGTGGTTAATGACATTAAGGGTATTCCAACTCAGATAATATGTTTCCACTAGGAAATTAAATACATAAGAAGATTGTTATATTACAAAGTATTTCAAGATTAGTTTAATAGTAATTTCTTTCTATGATAGTATTTATTTCAAAAGTTTGTTCATTCAGTGTTACACATATCCCAGTGTAGTGACTTGGCAGGTTGAAAGGCCTAAAAGCACTCATGAGACACAGAGTTTCAAAAGAAACTCATTCTCCTGGGAAGACAGTCTCACAATCTGTATATCCCCACGTTAGTCTGGTGTATGGTTCCACGTGCTCTCCTTTAGTATTACTTTATTATAAGTGCCTTTAAAGATTGAATTCTGACCTAGCTAAGCCTTGCACCAGTGTTCCAAAGTCCTAAAAAAATCCTTGAAATCAGTAGGAATCTAGAGACAGGGAAACTATTTAGGCATTACAAAGAATGGAGCCAGAGTAGCTCAAGGCTGGTCTGCAGAATGTTTGCTAGGGACAATAGCCAGTCTTACCCAGGCAAGGGACTATGAAAGAGTTAGGATTTCCCACTGAGACAGGAATCTTCACTACAACCAGGTATGGCAGACTACATTACTTATTAGTAGAAAGCCCCTCCACACTATCACTTAGAATAAAAGCCAAGTCGCTCCCATATACAGGAATTTACAATGGTTTAGGAAGTAGATCAGGCTGTGGTTTTAGAGTATTGCATTATTCATGAGAAGGTTAGCTAGAGCAGAACTCCTTAATTAGAACCATGACTTGGTTGTGAATGCACTTGCCCTGGGAGTCTAAAGACCTCACACCTGGAACTAAGAATATAGCTGACCTTACATAGAGCTGACTTTGTCTCAGTTGTTTTATTGCCCAGTTCCTGCCAGTCTTTGTGTTTGCATTTCCTCTGTTTTGTGTTAGAGTCATTAAGCATCTGGAGATCTCATTGTTCCTTGACGATTTGTCACATAACTTCCCCATTTTCTTCTGCATAAAAAGTCTGATGCCCAATTTGACAAATTACATTCAGATTCTATACATCCTTTGGTGTGGTCTCTGTTTGTCACCCACATTCACTGAACTCCTTAGCCCACTTGTTCCAGAGAACCCGTTCCACACAGACAGGGGATCTAAAGGGTCTGTGGCAATTCAGGACATGCTGATAAAAGACTCCAAATTACTCTCCAAATAATATTTGTCATATGCAATGTGTTCATTGCCAAAATGACATTCCTAAAATCATTAGGTGGAAATTGGTTTTGCCACTATCATTGAAATGTGTTTCTTTCTGAATATTTCTAAATAACAATGCTAAGACAGATCATATATGTATTTCACTTGAAGATGTTTCATCACTGAACAGAAATAAAACTCAATGTCTGTTTTCATATTTTTAAATTTAGGTAAATTCCTGGAAAATTTATGCCAATCCTGAAACTATGTTTGGACCACTTTTTTTTTTTCTGTCTTGGGAAAAGAGACTTGTGATGTCATAAATACAGTATGTTAGCCCCACAGTTATTCATTATGTCATACAAAGTAAAATAACGTTTTTAAGTACCAGAAAGAGTAAATGCTTAATCTTACATGACAAGATGGATTTTGAGTATGATTAAGCTAAGCATCACATACAGGAACATACACACCATAAAAAAGAAGCTTGTTAAGTAACAGGTCCATGTCCCTTGCTATTTGTAATGTGACATGAAACTGAAGCTTTGTCATTTAAGATGGATTATGCACAGGGGAAATGTCATTGTGACTGTCCTTTCCTATATGGAAGGTGCAGAACAACAGTTTGCTGTGGTGATGGTTTTGTGGTCCCTTTTATGAGTGATACACCATGTAATAATTTCAGATGAAATTATCTGCCCAGAAGGAAAATACAGATGGGAAAATCTTCCTGGGATGGTTTTCTTCTATGTCATGAGATAACACACATCCTTAGTAAACTGAGTCCCACCACAGTATTAAGTGGATGGCCACTGAAACAGCCTACAAACTAGGGGAAATATTGAAATGACTGTAAGTAAATCATATGAAAGAGGATTGTAATAAATTTATAATAGCTGTTAGCTGGGTATAAGGCCAAAATGAACTTGAACTGTCTACAAGGAGAGAACTTGCACAGATAAGGACAGAACATCAATAGGAACTAGGAAATAGTAAACATGTGGGAGGCATCTTCCACAGGTAGATAACTGAGAGGATGAAATGCAAGTATTAGCTTGTTATTCATTATAGCAAAGAGAGCATAAAAGAAACCAGACAAAGGGACCTGTCCACAGCATTTGAAATTAAATTTGAATAAGGACATTGTGGTTCATACCTATAATCTTAGTACTGAGGAGGCTAATGAAGGATGGTTTCTGTAAGTTTGAGGACAGTCTAGGGTACATAATTAGTACCTGGTGAATCAGGGATACATAACAAGACCTTTCATAAACAAACAAAGAAACAGACAAATAACAAAAATACAAATGTTATGGCATTTGTATTGAGCAAGATTTCCAAAAGAGGAAAATAAATGTCAGAAAGTAAAATTCTACACTAGTGAGCATCTGGAAGTTTTCAAGGCTGTCCAAAAAGTTTACAGTGGATAACAACTACAGAGATGCAACTAAGTACTACTGTACATCTTCACATGTACTCTGGAGGTTCTCTTGTAGAGAAAGGAAATTTCATAAGTAGGAAACCACCTCTCTCCTATCAAGATGGCCAAAGTGGCCTGAAGTTTACAGTCAGTTAAGATCACCAGAAGCACAGTGCCAAGTTTAATTAGATTCCTGAAGGCTTCTAAGAGTATCATGGGCAATGGGTATCAGAAGATAAACATAGAGATAGAAAGGTTTAGGTGAAAAGGATCAAGCTTGTACTAAGGGTGGGAAATTATCTCCCTTCAACTATATTATGTACCTCGCTCATTAACAGAAGTTTACAGAACATGTATATATTGCTAGGACACACTCTATATAGCAATACTGGTAAGTTGTATCTGAAGATGTGAACCAGAAACTCTGTGCTTGAGGTAAAAGAGGTGGCAGTTTGGCAGAGCTGAATAAGACCTGAGTCATGGGGGCTGGGTGAGATGGCTGGTGGTGGTGGTTGTTCTCAGAGCATAGTGTGGGCTATGGCACTGGGAAAGGAATAAATATAGATTTATAAAATTACATGCAACAGTGTTTGTCAATATGGAGATAGTTGATCCAGTTCTTGACCATGTTAATAGCCAGGTTTGTCTGAGAAAGAAACCAGATATCTCATAGAGAATGACTACAGATTACATAGAGATAAATATTACAGTGCCCCAAACCCATACATCCTTATCAAGTATTAATTTTTGATGAAACAAATAATAGAATTTTAATAATTCCCCAAAGGGTATTATTAGGCCTTGCTGATACTTTTTGTTATCCCTGTAGCTTCTGAATTCCAAGAAAAACTTTTACTTGCTAGGAGTGGATGTTTAGATTTTCTGTAGAGCCTATGAAAAGTGCTTTACTATATAATGCAACTCTCTAAGTAACCCACAGATATATAAAAGCATTAGAAAGATACATACATGTAGTTAAAGGAGCAAGGAAAAGAAATCATTCTACACAGGATGGAGATGTGAGAAACAATTGTGACATTCTTGGCAGTTTTATGCTTGTGTCAACACAGAAGATTTCCAATGAAATGGTTATGTAAATCATGCATCACCCTATGCCTATACATGTAAAAATGACAGTTATATGCAGGAGATACCTTACATGGGTATAAAAGATGATTGCTCAAATAAGGTTGCTTAATGAATGTACCAATGCCAATCGTAAATTGCCTAGATGATTTCCCAAGGATCCCATATAGACTATTCGCAACTGCCACGATTATGTGCCCACAAAACTCAATGGTAAATCCTTACTGTTAAAAAGTCAATGTATTATTATTTAAGTATAAGGAGAAATCCAGTTGGACAAAGCTCAAAGCTTCTTACTTGACAAAGAGTGTTCATGTTACTAGAAGGTGTTTTGCAGCCTTCTGGGGAAAATAGTTAATGATCCTGCCCAGCTATAGGCCCTGAATATTAAATCTACAAGCATTTCAGGCAAGATGATCTCACTGACTAAATAATGACACAGTAGTTACAGGTTCAACCAACTACTTTCTTATTAAATTTAAAGCATATTTCAAAGAAACAAATTCACGTTTGTTATTGTAAGCTAGGACAGAACCATGTGGCTGGTCAATAGGCCATTGGAGTAATGTTACTGCTATAGTCTTTGTTAAATGACATGTTCATTGTATTCCTTTTAAGCAAATATTACTTGCTTGTTTCAACAAATTTCTGGTACTTTAAAATGTATTGAAAGCAAGCATATTTTTATAATTGTTGCTAGTTACTGACAAAAATAGTTAGAAATCAATGTCTGTTATAATAAGATGCTGTGATCTTGTATCTCAACATTCAGAAAAATTATATATTAATTTCACTCCGTCCAGACTCAGGGATCAGCACTGAACCAGGGAAGAAAGAATAAATGATTTAGAGAAAGGATTAGAGTACAATAGAACTGTGTCCATTGGACATGTTATAGATATAATCATCTTTAAATCAGAACACTTAATTATCCATGTGGATCCTCACAAGATAGGGCCTATTAACATTCTCCCATAAAATAATATGGGGAGAATCAAAAATACAATCATTAATGTTCTCTGGCTTTCATGAGCTGAATGAAATACTGTCCTCATGACATACGGTCATAGTTCTATAGTATAGGAGTGGTGGAAAGTTGATGGGACATTTATTGCTGAGTCATCACTCACACTAGGGCATGACTTGAAAGTACTCCAACAGTCTGAGATTCACTTCCAGAGCTCCTGTCTCTAGCTGCATATGTAGCAGAAGATTGCCTAGTCAGGCATCATCTGGAAGAGAGGACCCTTGGTATTGCAAACTTTATATGCCCCAGTACAGGGGAACACCAGGGCCAAGAAGTGGGAGTGGGTGGGTAGGGGAGCAGGGCTGGGGGAGGGTATAGGGAACATTCGGGATGGCATGTGAAATGTAAAATAAGAAAATACCTAATAAAAAAAGTAAAAAAAAAACAACAACAACAACAAAAAACAACAACAACAACAAAAAAAAAAAAAAACACCCCATGCTTCTATAAGTATCACTTATAACTCATTGGTTCAGAAAAGTGTATTTTGGTGCTACAATTTCTTTGGTCTGTTGGTGACATGTGAATCATAAGTAAACATTCAATTTGATATCATAATAAAAAGTCATGATACTAGAATGGTAAACATTTTTTAACACACTCAAAATATAAGTAGTCCTTAGTTTATCAAATAATCTTCAGAAATTATCTTAAAGAAGAGCCTTGAACAATGTGTGGTGACAATGACCAGCACTCCTTTTTGATCTCTTGTGAAAAGGTTAACATGTCATGAAGAAATATGACAGATGGATCTCCTCAGACATGGTTTTCAGTGAAATTTCATACTAATTCATCTGAACAGGTGAAGGTATTCTTATAATCTTGTCTATAAAGAATGTAAAAAGACAGAAGAGGAATATAACCCAGTGAGAACTCATGACATAATCTGTATATCATTTGCAGGAGACAGGAAATATATTGAAGCTGATAAATGGTCAAAACATATACATTTAGTATTATGTCATGACTTCAATGTATTTACCCGGTACTAGATACAGCCCATAACTCCTGTTGAATTTGATATAGAGTTTTGAAGTCATTGAATCCAGCACTAATATTCAATAATCTACAATGGAGTATTCTTTCCTTACACTTATTGGAGAAAGTAGCTTATTAATAGAGGAAATAACAAAACTTTGTCTATTTAAGTCTCATGTGGGGGATTTAGTCGTTGAATGTCCTGTTATTAATTCCTCTGGGAAAAAGAAAAAATACTATATTTATCAGAGAAGGAATCTATATTATAGGGAACCACACTTTAAAATTATTTTATAATTATTTGATATTAATTTATTGCTTTTTTGTCATATTACTCTTGATTCATAGGAGAATTTTTAGAAAAATAACTACTGTGTGTACAGTGAACTTAAAGAATTTGGTTAAAGAACTTTACTTTGTGATCAGCAACTGTGTTTATATCAGCCTTCCTAGATGTGAGGTGAAAAGGAAGAGTCAAAGATGAAGCTTAAGAGCTGTTAGCAAACCTGTAACACACAGAAAATCTCTACCAAAAGATATGCTGAAATTTTTCACTACATTGAGGTATTAAGGGGTAAGTAAGTTTAAGTAGAAATTTTTATTGGCCATTTCTTTCTGAATAAATAATCATAAATTACTATTGTTATTTGATATAACAGCAGATACCTTACTGCCCTTCCTACATGCTTCTCTGTCTTAGTCAGGGTTTCTATTCCTGCACAAACATCATGACCAAGAAGAAAGTTGGGGAGGAAAGGGTTTATTCGGCTTACACTTCCATAATGCTGTTCATCACCATAGATTCAGGACTGGAACTCAAGCAGGTCAGGAAGCAAGAGCTGATGCAGAAGCCATGGAGGGATGTTCCTTACTGGCTTGCTTCCCCTGGCTTGCTCAGTAGAACCCAAGACTGCCAGCCCAGAGATGGTCCCACCAACAAGGGGCCTTTCCCCCTTGATCACTAATTGAGAAAATACCCCACAGCTGGATCTCATGGAGGCACTTCCCCAATTGAAGCTTCTTTCTCTGTGATAACCCAGCTGTGTCAAGTTGACACAAACTAGCCAGTACAGTAACTATTAAATTGTTGATTTCCACTGGACTCTGCAGTGTTCACACCAGCAAGAAGGTGTCCATAAAATCTGGGCCCTAGACCTCACAGCCTCAAGATCATTCATTCTAATAAATCTTTGTCTTTATTAACTACCTCTGAGCTAGCTGAGGCAGCACAAGCCTTTATTCCCAGCACTTGGGAGGCAGAGCCATGCAGATCTCTGTGAGTTCCAGACCAGCCAGATCTATAGAACAAGTTCAAAGTCAACCAAGGCTACACAGAGATAGACTATCTCAAAATCTAAAAGTGAAAAATAAATTAATTAATAAAAATCTCTGGTATTGAGGTATAGTAGTAACATAGGTCAAGATAGCAAATGAATAAAAAAATCAGGGCAATTATTATTACATGCATCTTTTTCCAAAAATATCTACCCTTCCACTCCACTGCAACAAAGTGTTGATGAACCCACTCCTCAGTGTCCTGCCTCCCCTTTGTCCTTATTTACTATCACTCAGTAGGCCCACCTCACAACCCTAAAAGATTCCATGTCTCTCCTGCCCCAAATAATTTCCTGTTTCCTTTTGCTCCTTCCCTACCAAGGAAATGTACCACACGCTGAAACAAAACTAGTTGTCACAAGGCATTTTATTGAATTTTATTCAACAATTTCCAAACATTATTATGAATGGGTGTAATATTTGGTCTCTACCGAAAAAACCACTTCCACCAAGGTTTTGGAGCAGGAGGTGAAGAGGATTCTGGGTTTGGGGATGACTCCGGTGGAGAAGCAGTATTATTAGAAGTATGAGGTTCTTCTGCGACCTCTTTCTTTTTTTCTTTTTTAGTTTTTTTCTTGACCTTTTCCTTTTCCTTTTCCTTTTTCTTTTCCTTTTCCTTTTCCTTTTCCTTTTCTTCAGTTTGTTCCTTTTTTGCCTTCTTGTAGTAAAAGACCAAGATGGTGCGTTTTCTTGTCTTCTCTTCTCTCTTCCTCTTGTGTTTGGAGAACAGAGAAGAGAAGGACATAAGTTAAACCAGTTTCAAGCAAAGTATAGCGTCTACATGATGATGGGTAAAATAGGCTGGACAACAAATTTAAAACAGTTAATGACAGGAAAGGAGTAATGGGTGAGGAACTCGGGGGCTTGAGGAGGAACCTAAGAGATTCTGACCTTTCCATGGCCTGCTGTTTCCCCTTGATCATGGCAAAGCCTTTCTGTCTGGCTTGTATTGTTTTCATCTTCTGTGGTTATGGGAGTAGATGATTCATCATCAGACTCAGTTTCAGACAGTGTGTCAGAACTAGAATCGCTTTCATCTTCTTTATCTGCCATCATGTTGTAGCTCTTAGAGCTACTGTTCACTTCAGGAGGCCTGTCCTATCTTATATAGTCCTGCAGGACAATGAGAAGCCACGCCCTTCAGCTTTGATTGGTTAACAGAATCTTCTCCAACCAATGGTGTGGTTGGCTTGGCTTGGCTGTCACAAAGCTACCTCATCTGCATATTCCATGAACCTCAGAGGAGAGCAGTTTCAATGAGGAAGAATTTAAACGGTCTAGGTAGAAAAAGGGCTCTTATATAATCATCCTAAAATAATATCAGACTAATCTTTAACTCTGACAACATCCTCTATGTCTCAAAGATAGTAATCAATATGGTACATTAAATTCTTCTAAAGGGTTCTCCATAGTCACTCATTCACCTTTTAATAATATTGTTTTTAACTCCTAGCAAATGTCCAGCATTCTGTAACTACTTGCAGCCTCGTAATGTTGTGCCTTTATTTCATTTATATACTTGTGAGTTATCTCACTCCTTTCAAATATTTCACTACAACAGGCAACTATTCACAATGTATATTGTAGAACACACTTTCAGGAAATTTCTCTTTATCCAGTGAATATTTCTGAGTGTATTCTTCCAGAAAGCTACATTAAATCAAAATATTTTGGTCAATGGACCTAACTTTTGACAATTATATTAATTCATTGGCTTTGCTGTAAAGCTTCCATGGATATTACCCCATAATGCTCCCATTACAAAAAAAATGACAGGTGTATAGATATTATCAGTATACACTCAAAAATATTATGGAGGTTTTATAGTGATGTGACAAAACAATTTCATATAGTACATGTTCTTGTTCAATATGAGTGTCTAAGTACTGTGCCTCTATATTGACCATATTCCCACATTTTCTCTTAATCTGTCTAAATAACTGTAATAAGCACCTGCTTTATATACTACCAATGGTAACACAAGTTGTTCCCATTATAAGATAAATCTTGTGTTAGAATTCATTCTTATGAGTCAATTCTAGTTGAATAAATAGTTTTAGGCCATACACAAGATTTTTGCACTCTTTTAAGGAAATTTCCAATTAAATACTTTCCACACCAAACTCTAATTCGTTCATTTTGCAACTTAGATCCAGTAGATACAATGAACCTTATTATCTTCAATGTCAAAAAGACTTTGGATGTACTACTGAGTAGCCAATCTTAAGACAGAGACATTATTGTATATTGTTCAGTTCGATTCAAGAAAATCTTAAACTCTACACAATTTGTTGAAGAATATAGAAGAGTCAGAACCAAATGCCATGGTATACTAAATGACAGTATACCATGCATTGTTTGGCTTTGGATATAGATGGCAGAGACAGTCAAAGAATTTGGGGCACTGCAGAAACTATAAAACTAAAAATGAAATAACTAGTCACATTATTCAGAAGAAAGTATAAGCCTTCTGATACCTACTAGTGATGTTAGTGGTGGTAGTAGTAGTACCTATTATTAATTATTATCTTTGACCTATATTAAGTTTGTCAGTATTATACTAGCTATTTAGAAAAAAAAAAAACATAAGGCAAACAAAATACTTCATCCCCTGTATTATCAAGGAGAACATGGATAGCAAAAAAAGTAAATATCACCAAACATAATTTAGGTTAGACATATGCTCTAGACAATACAATTATTGATAAGTCTTTTATAGTATTTAGAGAATTTTAAAAAGATATTGAAGCTATGACAATCTCATCAGATATGGGAAAAATCAAAGAAATCATTTATATGTAGGACTTTGAAATTAATTAGTTTGAAATATAGAAATCTGAGCCATTAATTTATAGATACCCAGGCAATTGATTTGATGCAGATTTTCCTAGAAAATAGAAAAGAATATCTTTGTCAGAAAGAGCATTTATAGAGACACTACCATGTGGTCCACTTACCAACTCAGAGTAACTGAATTCAGTCCAAACTTCATAAATAATTTGATGAAAATTTAACATGACCAAGTTATAAAATTTTACATTTCTTTTCAGTGTGATAAAATACAAGAAATGAAAGCATATATCTATATATTAGAAACAAACACAGAAGATATCTTCTCCCTATATGTATCAAGAAAGCCTTCAGGGAAGGGACAGAGACTTCATAGACATTACACATGTGACTTGAAGCAGTTGCAGAGGAATTAAGAACATGTTTGTAAGTAATAAGAGAAAATATCAATTTGAAATTTTCATATATGAATCCATTCAAGCTTTTGCATGTATGGGAAAACATTATACTTGACATTAGCAAACATGAAGGCCTGGGTTCAATCCCAATCACTCACCAACCACTTCAAATGAGATGGAATTATATGTTAAGACCATACTGGATTATTACAATATTTTTATGCATATACACTGATGATAATAGCCTGAAGTGTTACTGTGTCTCAATCCCTAAAAAAAAAAAAATTCTTATATTTTTAAACTAACACCTCATCAGTGTTGTCTTTGGGGAAGTGAAGTCTCATCTGCTCTAGGCTACATAAGAAACTAACAGACTTGGGAGGTATATGAGTTCCTTTTCTCAAACCACAAGACAGCTCATTCATATTAAATACATTCAAAATAATATGATCTGTTTGAATTTCTGTTAAAGTAAGAATGACCGTGATTTGAACCAAGGAAGTCTATTGGAATTGTTCACATATTTCCCTGAATCAATGTGAAGCCTTTAAATCCTCAGTTTAGCCATCCAAACAGCTACCACCAGACCACGCAAAACATAATAGTGAAAAGTATTCCTCTTCCTTAGAAATGACTACTTAAATGGCTTCATTCTCAAGAATTAAATTTCTGTGATTTTCTGATATAATTGACCCAGGCCTACCAATTTAAAATATAGATTTATTCCTTCCTCTAATTTTTACCAACATGAGACACTTGGAAGGCTGAAGCAGAAGAATTACCTGACTAAGAGGTTAGTACCAGTTTGGACTACACAGCCAATTCAGCATTTAAATCATAAAATCTAATCTATCCTCTCCTAAATTTCATTAGCTCATTTCTCCTATGAAGAATGTTTGCTAAAGTGATGGCCACAGATCAATTTCTCAATATTATTAATATGGTTTGACTTGTGTTTTAGAATTAAAAAAATAGTACAAACTATAGAGAATTACAGAAAAAGTGAATGTTGTATATTTATGCACCTAGTCTTATGTTCTTTTTTTTTTATGGTCAATATATCTCTTTATTTTCCTATGATGACACTGCTCACATTCTGAAGTTTCTAAACTCTTAATCTAAATTACATTCAGTGGTGTCATTTCCTCATGTTATAAGGATTTTAATTTTTTTCTCTTTATTAGATATTTTCTTCATTTACATTTCAAATGTTATCCAGAAATTTCCCCTTACCCTCCCGCATCCCCGCCCTGCTCCCCTACCCACCCGCTCCCACATAATGGCCCTGGCGTTCCCCTGTTCTGGGGCATATAGAGTCTGTATGACCAAGGGGCCTCTCCTCCCAATGATGGCCAACTAGGACATCTTCCATATATGCAGCTAGAGACATGAGCGCAGGGGGG